>JAJHUR010023314.1:3806-16036 GCA_027495735.1 Lutjanus campechanus | reverse complement strand
ACGTTGGCAATATTTCATGTGTGACAGCCAAATATCCTACAGTATACACCTGTCTTTAAACACAACACAGAAAATCCATTACGCTTCAGCTGACTTACTAATGCTAGATATTCCTTCACAGTTAAATAAAGTTAAAGCAATGCTAACACGGTCACAGCCTGGTTTTGAAACATTTAAGCGCCCCTTTTGTGGATGTTAAACAGTAAAACAGGATTGTTAAACACTTAATTTGATAATTAAATCAGTGATTAGACTCAAACACGGAATCAGACTCCCACATTTTCACCAGCAGGCTCACAATTATGTAAGAAACTAGAGCAAACTGCTGGAGTTTTAATGGCCAAAAATAGAAAAGGAACATCCAGTTATTGATGTTCAACTGGAGAAAACTGTGGGAGATCCAACACTCGTCTGTGAGTAACAAAGTGTGAAGGATTTTATGGCTTCACATGAATTCAGTGGTGTGTTTGTGTTTGTGAATGATGAGACCTGGAGGAGGCATACAGGTAATACAGACGATGGGACCGCTGGGAGACGCAGGAAGACGAAGAGTGGAAGATGAAACCGAGATACCTGTGTTCACTGAAAGGCCGGGACGATATGAGAGAAGTCACTTCCTGCCTGAGATACAAACTGATCTTTCAAGTCATTCGCCTTTTTCATCTTGTCTTTTTCGTTGTTTTTCATCTTTGTTTGGTCTTTTTTGTCCTGTTACGTCTCTTTCTTCTTGTTACATCATTTTGGTCTTGTGTCTTTTTCATAATTTTTCATTTTGTTACGTCTTTTTCATCTTGATACGTCTTTTTTGTCCTATTATGTATTTTTGTTTCATGTCTTTTTCGTGTTGTTATGTCTATTTTGTCTTGTTAGGTCTTTTACAATGTTTTTCGGCTTGTTACGTTTCGTTAGATCTTTTTAGTCTTGTTACATCTTCAATCTTGTTACGTCTTTTTCATCTTACGTCTTTTGCATCTTGTAACATCTTTCTCATCTTGTTACATCTTTTTCATCTTATGTCTTTTAAGTCTTGTTACATCTTTTTAGTCGTTACATCTATTTTGCCTTGTTACATCTTTTACAGTCTTGTGACATTTTTTATCTTGTTACTTCTTTTTCTTAGTGATTCGTCTTGTTATATATTTTTTGTCTTGTTACATATTATTTTTCTTCTCAAGTCTTTTTTGTCTTTTTTCACATTGTTTTCTGCCTCATTAAGTACAGATATTTGTGAAAATAGCTGAAAAATCTACTTAAGTACAGTAACAAAGTATTTGTACTTAGTTACTCCCCACCTCTGTTGCAAACTAACAGCTACTCCTTATTTAATATGTTCTGGTACTGAAATGTCACCAATAAATGTTATATTGCAACTTGGACAGTTAGACAGTGAGCAGGAGGTCTTTTGTAACTTTTTGTTCTTTTAAGAAAAATATGTGTCATCACCAAGTGACTCCACCCAAACGACCACATCACATTCACATGACCAGCCGCTGCACAGGAAGTCCGTCATGACTTCTGGTTATTTCCTCAAACTCACAGGCCGCAGTGACGACTGACAAAACACAACGTTTTATTTAAACGTGTGATTAATTGTAATTAAAGACAGATCTTCTCCTCTCAGTGACACTAACAGAACACAAACCAAGAACCACCAAGAACACCCTGACTTTTAGACATAAAGGGTTCCAAAAGGGTCCTTTCTGAAGGGCTGAGGTTCTACCCAGAAGCATGTGCTTCTGAAGAACCCCTTTTTTGAAGGAAAGGGGTAGTCAAGGGAACTTTATAAGACTAAAGTACTCTTTGTGCTACAACATAAAAGGGTTCTCAGTAGAATCCCCTGGGTGGGTTATAGATAGAACCCCTGGAATATAAAAAGGTTCTTTGTTTTTGAAGAAATGGTAAGTCAAGTGTTCTATGTAAGACTAAGGGCTCCATTAAGAACCTTACAAAGAACCCTTTTTTGGAAGAAAGAGTTTCTTCAAGGATTGTCTTTCATCAAGGGTTCTTGTGCTATATTCTCGGGAGAACACCTTGGGTGGATTCTAGATAAAACTCTTAAAATATAAAAGAGTTCTTGGTAAAACCACTTAGGTGGGTTCCAGATAAAACCCTTGGAAAACAAAATGGTTATTGGTAGAACCCCCTGGGTAGGTTCTTGTTAGCATCCTTAGAAAGTCGAAAGATTCTGGCTGGAACCCCCAGAGAGGGTTCTGGATGGAACCATTGCACTATAGAGGGGGTCTCCTTAAGAACCCCTCATAGGGGTTTCTGGGAGAAACCTTTCACAGATGGTTCTAGGTATAATCCTTTACTTTGGGTTCTAGGTAGCACTCTCTGAAAGGGTTGTCCAATGGGGACAAACTGCAGAACCCTTTATGGTTCTAGTTAGCACCTTTCTTCTAAGAGTACAAGCACTTAAATTACTTTAATCTACTGAGTCTCCTCATGTGTTCCACAGATGGCAGGACGGTGTGAGAGAGACAGACAATACTTCCACTACAGACCGTGTTCTCCTTTGTTAGCACAGCTCACTTAGCAACACCCGGGTCAATCAATACCAGTTCTTGAGGCGCGAGAACCGGTGCATCATATTATTACTATACCTTCAAACAATACAGAACCGCAGCAGAGTAACAGGATCACATACAGGATCATATATCCATGTTTAGGAGGTAAGTGAAGGTTACATTACCAGAGGTGTTAGATGTACACCACACCGTCCTCTGTGTGAGCGTCCCCGTGGCCCAAAACCTACAAATAAGCTGCGATCGATCAATTTCTACACAAGAGAGGAGGACAGAGCGGAGACGAGTCGCCAGACAGACATCCAGACACATGAGGCTGAGTCTACTGTAACAGCAGGCCCTGCCTCGGGCTGTAGGGAATCCCCTGCTTTCTGTTTGTTTCTGTGTGTGTGTGTGTGTGTGTGTGTGTGTGTGTGTGTGTGTAGGAAAAGGATGGGTGTGACTGAGTCTCATCAACTACCCATGATTCACAGCTGAGTCAGGAGCAGGTGCTTCAGCTGGACTCCAAAATGAGGCCGTGATTACAGCCCCGAAAAAAAACATTTCCCGTTTTCGAACGGCACCGCGACTGCTCATTTAGAGCCTCGTCATTCTCTCGACTCTTCACAGGCAGCGTTGTTGTTACAAACACAAACGACACACAGATCGCGCTCGTATGTAACCGGAGATGACCACAAATATACATAAAAAATTATCTTGTAAATTACAAATACTTGCTCATTAAATGTACAAACCCAATTACGAAAAAGTTGAGTAAAACATAAATAAAAACAATGCAATGGTTTGCAAAAACCTTTTCACCCATATTCAATTGTATACAGCACAAAGACAAGATATTTAATGTTCAAACTCGTCAACTTTACCGTTTTTTTATAAATATAAACTCATTCTGAACTTGATGCTGCAACACGGATCAGAAAAGTTGTGACACTGAGGACACTAATTGTTGAAGTTTTAAAGTGAAATTCTTTCTCATTCTTGCTTGATATACGACTTCAGCTGCTCAACAGTCCTGTTTGGTCTCTGTTGTTGTATTTTGTGCTTCATAATGCACCACACATTTTCAATGGGAGACAGGTCTGGACTGCAGGCAGGTCAGTCTGGTACCTGAACTCTTTTATGATGAAGACACGCTGTTGGAACACAAGCACAATGTGTCTTCATCTCGCTGAAATAAGCAGGGACGTCTCTGAAAAAGACGTCGTCTGGATGGCAGCACATGTTGCTCCAAAAGCTGTATGTACCTTTCAGCATTAATGGGACCTTCACAGATATGACAGTTACCCATGATGCCATGGGCACGAACACTGAAGTTAGCGCTGGTAACAATCTGGATGGTCCTTTTCCTCTTTAGCCTGGAGGACACAAGGTCCATGATTTGTGAAAACAATCTGAAATGTGGACTCGTCAGACCACAGCTCACTTTTCCACTTTGCGTCAGTCCATCTCAGATGAGCTCGGGCCTCAGAGAAGTCTGCAGTGTTTCTGGATGTTGTTGATATGTGTCTTTCTCTTTGCATGGTCGAGTCTTAACTTACATTTGTAGCTGCAGAGACAAACTGTGTTTACTTTTCCAAAGTGTTCCTGAGCCCATGTAGGATCCTTTATACAATGATGTGGGTTTTTAATGCAGTATAGATGGTGAAATCTCTAAATTCCTGCAGTTTTGTGTTGAGAAACATTGCTCTTAAACTGTTGGACTATTTGCAGTTTTCCACAAAGTGCTGAACCTCACCTCATCCATGTTTGTGAATGACTGAGGCTTTTACCTTTAATACCAAATCATGGTACTGTCACCTGTTACCAATTAACCTGTTTACCGCTTGACTGTTCCAAACAGGTGTTTTTGGACCAGTCCTCAACTTTCACAGTCTTTTGTTGCTCCTGTCCAAACTTTTTTGGAAAATGTTGCAGGCATCAAATGAGTGAATGTATATTTACAAAAAAAACAAAGTTTATCAGTTTCAACGTTAAATATCTCGTCTTTGTACTGTATTCAATTGAATGCAAACCAAAAATGATTTTGCAAATCTTTGCATTGTTTTTATTTATGTTTTACTCAGCATCCCAAGTGTTTTGGAATTGGGATTGGACATTTCAATTTCTGTTTGTAACATTCCTCATCTCTCAAGATAAAAACAAGTAACAGACATTAATGTTCCTTGAGAGATCTCTGAACAGTTATTCTCTTGTTTACTTAAAAAGCCAAACTAATTTATGACTGTGTAAAGCAGCGCTTGGGGGATTTTGTGTGTTTAGGATGTGACGTGGGTTTATTTCTTTTAAGGTGCTACGTCAAAGTTGAAGATGTTTAGATCTGGACGACTCCGCTGCGTGTCTGGAAAACCACCGAGAGAGCTGAAAGGACACATAAAACAAGTGGTATTTCAGAAATGTTGCTCTGAAAGTTGTTTATATTTCATGTCTGTTTTGGGCTTGTTATTCCTCCGAGTTTACTTCAAATGTCACCATTTTAATGTTGTGCTTTAGTCGCTTTAATTAGAGCTGAGAGGATTAGCTGGTCGAAAGCCCCAACATGCCAAGATGACTAAAAAAAATATTATTCATACCAAGTTTTTAGCCTGAATCTTCACTGTAGATCCTTCAGCTTGGAGCCACGTTCACATACACATGCACACTGTCCGAGGGTGAGGAGATAATGACTGGATTTTCATTTTTGGGTGAACTATCCCTTTAATTTATCAATCAGCCCACTTGTCGTCTATAATCCCACAGCTGCTCAGGTGTCACCAAAGCCTGGTTTCTATTAACGCAGAGGTTGATGTGCTGTGGATAACTGCTGCGCTCGTCTGTGATTTTTCCTCCCACTGTCCGTTCTATCTGTTCTAATTCTACTGCAAGGTTGCCCGCTTCTATTTCTGTCCACACATTTAACAACACGAGACCTCGGCAGGAAGCAGGTGGTTTGTTTGCTGCGTTGTTTATGCCCTATCTTTTTCCCAGGCTCTCTGCGCACACACTGGAGGCTGAACAAGACCCTTGGGTTGACGATGATGAGGAGGAGGAGGAGGACGACGACGACGGAGCGAGGACGAGAGGGAGACGAGGGAGAGGAGAGGAGATGGCGTGATGGTGAGAGGGAGGTGTGGAGAGGATGGTGAGGACGAGGAGAGGATGGAAAGCAGCTGAGGACACGGAGAAGGCAGAGAGGATGACGGGAAAATGAGAGAGGATGAGAGGTGCAGGGCAGGAATGCGTGCATGTTTATTGTGCTTTCTAAATAAGGAAAAATCCCCCACTGGCTCCAGTGTTTTCATTACTTTCTTTGAGAACTTGAGAAACATAATACATCCTCCTCTGCAAGGCTGCAGCACACAGCCGTTTAAGCCAATCTGAAACAGAATATATGATTTGGTTGTGGGCCACGTCTCTCTGCACCACCTGTTAGAGGGATTTCATCCACAACTCCCCCATCCTCTCTCCAATAAAACACACACCAGAAACCGCATTCCAGCCAAAGAGCTGCTCACTTGCAAAGCCGCAGATCTGATGACTCCGACCACAACTGCTCTTTATGCTGCGTTTAAAATAATCTGAAGAACATGAGTCGCTCCTCTCACCTGCACCGATGGCCCCGGAGCGTCGGAGGTTTGCCAAGTAATTCCACTCAGCTGCATCATCACACTTTTCTCCCACAAGTCTGGGAGGACGTGGGCGTCATGTGATTCGATTTGCTGAGTTGACGGGGATAAAAAGGCACACACGTAACCCTCCTCATGAGCAAACACACAAAAAAAAAGAGAGCGAGAGAAGAGGCAAACGCTGCACTTTCCTCCAGACCTCGATAACGGAACCATCGTTCACGCCGGTGTAACAGGACAAACAGCTTCAGCTCTTCTAACGGTGCAAAACACCAAACACGCTGCGATACTAATGCAGTCAGGTCCTTTTTACTCCAACACAAAAACCTCTGAAGTCATTCAAACCCCTATTTTAAAAAGTTCCTGTTCTGCAGAAAAATCACCCCCGTCTGTGTTATTTATTACTTTATCAGCACATTAATACTGACACATCGATGCATAACTGCATAAGCAGCAGACTGTTCCAGCTGGTTAAAGTGTAAACACTTTTAACACAATAACTGTCAACTAAAAATCATTTTCAAATCATATGCATATTAATTATGTCGTCTTTAAATCATCAGAAAGTAAAAAATACTAAAAAATCTGAGGTGATGTCTTTAAATTGCTTAATTCAACCAACAGATATTCAGTTTACTACAATATATGACAAAGAAAAGCACCAAATCCTCATTTAGAGAAGCTGGAAGCAGTGAATGTTTGTTATTTTAGCTTTCCAACTGATTGTTGGAAAGAGGAAAAGATGTCACAAAAAGAAGGGAAAAGGGGAGCTGTTCTCTTCTCAGCTGCAGAACAAACCCTGCAATTAAAGCAAAGGAGATGTCTTGGCCAAAAGAAACACAAAGTACATCTGAAAATAATGTGATCGTGGGGTTCACTGCCCTGTCCTGGCACCTTTTTCTGTATTCAGATTACATAATCCAGTTACATGTAATCAGTTACACCCAAAACCTGCTGTTAGATAGATTAATCCAGTGGTTCCCACCCTTATGGACCCCCTCCAAAGGGTCACGAGACAAATCTGAGGCGTCATCACTTAATAATGGGAAGGGAAAGAGGAAATAACAAGTTCTACCATGCAGATTTGTATTCATCACTCTTCAGTTTAGCCTATTTGTTACTTAAAATATGACAACGAGCCTTTGCAAAAGGTTGAGAAACCTGTTTTGTTTTTACATTTAACATGTATTTTTATTTTTAAGGATGATTTTCATTGTCAATTATTTTCTCGATTAATCGATGAGTTGTTTGGTCTGTAAAATGACAGGAAATGGTGAAAAATGTCAATCAGTGTTTCCCAGAATCCAAGAAGACGTCCTAAAACATCTTATTTTGCCCACAACCCCAAGACGTTCAGCTTACTGTCAGAGAGGAGTAAAGAAACCAGAAAATATTCACATTTAAGGAGCTGAAATCAGAGAATTTTGACTTTTATTTTTCCTTAAATTAACTCAAACTGATTAATCAATGATCAGAATAGTTAGTGATTAATTTAACAATTGATAAATCATTTCAAAATATATAAAAAACGTACTGTATATACAGCTTGATTAGCCGACTTGTACTTATTAGCGATATTTGACTCCAGACAACAGAGTCTATTTGAAAAGTCCCCGCCTTTAAAAGCCTTCTGTTAATCACCATCCAGTCATCCTGTAGAGTTTACCTACAGGCCATGAAACAATAACTATTTATTTGTCTCATTTAGAGTAATTACACATTTCATTTCCTCCGTCAGCAGACTGGGAAATGGGATATACTCCTGATGTATCACTGTCAAGTGAATTTTAATGACAGTCAGTGATCTGAGAGTGGCCTCCTGTCAGCAGAGCTCATCGTTCCCTCTCCTCTGGGATTTGGATAAAAACCTTTTCATAAAAAAACAATTGAATATCTTAAAGCAAAGCGAGCCTGAGAATTCCCAAAGTGGATCGAATCAAAGCGTGAATCAGATCACAAGCCGAGCCTCTGATTCCCCGTCAGACGCTGAAGGTCACGTTGTTCCCTTCACCGTCAAACATTTTCTCTCGCGTCACACAAAATGAGCCGCTCCATCTAAAATAATTAAACCTCGTCTTCGTGTTTGTTTGTTTTTTTTTTCATCAGGAGAGATTCCCATCAAATCAGCGAGAAAGGACGCTTCTATTTTACTTCCACACCAATTCACATGGATGAGAATCCATTTACATAATAAGAGATGATTAAAATTTCTCTCCCCAAACAGAGTCAAACGTTGTTTATTCAACACCTCGACCCCGTCTGTGGAATCTACGCTGACGCCGTGGCCTGATCCGGCTGAGGTAAGAGGGTGTAACTACATTAAATCAACTGACTTGACGCTGAAAAACAGATGTGTTGCCTCTTTGAAGAGCAGCCTCGCCAAACAAGGTCGATTGTCGGGAAGAGGAAATGCATCAGGAGAGAGGATGGATGTGTGAGATCTGTTCACTTTCCACAGCCGCTTAAGTGTCTGCGGGGTTGTGGGCAGGTGCAGCGTCACACCACACTGGTTAAAAACCATTTAAACAGGGTGAGTCAGTGGAACATTTCCTGGAACAAAAATCTACCAAATAAAAGGACCAGAGTGCAGGATTTAGTGGAATCTAGTGGTCAACTTTCAGACTACAAACACTTCGTCTTACACTCCCCTCTCCCTGGAACACAAGATTATTTTCATCATCGATTCATCTGTTGGTTATTTTCTCGATTAATCGATTTGTGGTTTGGTCCGAAAAATCAGAAAATGGTGAAAAATGTTCATCACAACCCAAGCTGACGTCCTCAAATGTCTTGTTTTATCTAAAGGACTAAAGAAACCAAAAAATATTCACCTATGAGAAGCTGAAATCAGAGAATTGTGTTTATCAAAATAGATGCCGATTAATTTAATAATCAATTAATTAGTTGAAGCTCTACTGTATATAGAAATGGACAACATGAGAGCTCCCGAAAAGTGAAGCCAAAGCATCTGGATCGCCCCCTGGTGGCTGGCTGCAGCCTCCCCAGTGTTAACAGATATGTTAACATGGGTCAAACTACATTTTTCCTAAAGATGGTTTCTGTCATTTTAGGTAGTTCTCAAAAATTGGTGTTTTCACACCATGATTGACAGCTGAGCTCTGCCAGCCGTGTGGGCGGGAACTCAAAAGTGCAGCTCCAACACTGGTCACTACTGCACAGACTCGGACTCCAAATGACGTCAACGAGATGGCAAGACAGCAGCACTCGCATCCAGGATTATTTCGGCTTCAGTTTTGTACAGTGGAATTAAGTGGAGCCGTGGCGGCCATCTTTTATATATGTCAATGCTCCGTGAGTGTAGGGGAAATAACGGTGGCTGCTAAACCTGCACAAAAACATGAAAGGCTTTACCCCAGAGACAGTGTTTGGTTTGACTGTACATGGCGGACTCCATGGAGGAGAACCCGCACCCTCTTCAGATATAAAAGGCCTTTACACACCAACAGCAACGCAAATAAATGGTATGAAATTGTGAATAATTCTGAGCTAAAAATTTTGTTTCTAAAAAAAAACAATCACGCTGCAGCAAAAAAGATGTAACCACCATCAGTGATGATGACCCGGTGCTGCTTTTATTTAATAAAAAGAAGAAGAAAAAACAGAATATTGGAAAAAAGAGGAGAACTTGGTGCGTTTCACTGCTCAGTTCAGGAGCTGAAACTGTCTCACAGCCACCTCATGATGGATTTCAGCACTGATGCAACAGCTGGCGCAGAGGATGAAGCAGCAGAGGAGTCATTTCAGACACCGACTGACCCGGAGCAGCGTCCAGCTGCAGGTAGGTAAGCTAACAAAGACACTTTCGGTTATCCTTAAATTTTCAGGTCCCATTTCATGGTTAAGTATGTGATAATTAGCAAGTACCATTTCCTTGTAGTTGGTGGTAATTTCAAAGCAACATATTTGAAATTTCTATGAATTTACCCAAAAATTACCCTAAATTTGAGTTATAATTCACAAGTGTCATTTTCATTCAGATATCACACACTTAGCCATTAAATTTGGGGGTTATTTCTCAGAAATTTCAAATGCATTACTCGGTAATTGCGACCTATTTACCATGAAATTATGGAACCAGGAAACTGAAGCATTTCTGTAGACAGCTGAGGCGCGATATCACACCATCGTCATACTGAAGCTCATCGTCTAGTCCTCTCAACACATTGTCAGTGTTGTCGTCTCTACTTTTTTCTTTTTTATCATCATCAAACAGAGTTCTGTGAAACAAGCGAGCCGCCAGGTTGAATGTTTTGAATGTGACATTGACACCAACAGGCACTTTGATTGGTCAGATGAGTTCATGTTGGAAGGAAAAAAAAAAAGGTTGATGTGAGTGCTTGCATTGACTGGACAGAGATCCAAAAATATTAATAACAAGCAAATTATTTGCCCACACACACAAAAAAAAAACAAATCTGGTGTGCAGAAGCCTTAAAAACACATCAATTCTCATTTTCAGATGGTTCTACACTAATGAAAACATGCTTATGAATATCATATTCCATTGCTGCCACTTTGTGCCAGTAAAACCTCCGTGCATCTTCCACACTGGACCTTAAAGTGACTCTATCATTTGAGTACGACACACTCATTCCCTGTGGGCATATTGAGTTAGGAGGTGCAGAGGCTGCGGTCAGTTTGTATTCACAGCGGTTAGAGTAGATTTCAGCGCTGACCCAGATTCACAGCTTAAAAAAAAAAAAAAGGGTCTGAGGAAACTTCTCAGACTGTTCCTGGAGAATAACAGTTTTTCCTGCTGACTGTCAGTATCTTCAGTTTGTCCCAAATATCAGATCTTTGCTGCATCTGTCTCAGTCTTTACATACAACCCTGCTGACTCTTCAGGGGAGACGAGCGTGTTTATTTACCAGAGCTGCAACGATCAACTGATTCATCGGTTCTTAAATTAATCGCCAACTATTTTGATAACTGCGTAATTGGTTTTAGTTAGAAAAAAAAGCCAAAATTCTCTGATTGCAGCTTCTTAAATGTAAATATTTCCCTATTTCTTTACCCCTTTACAGTATGACAGTAAACTAAATATTTTTGGGTTGTGGACACAACAGGATATTTGAGGACGTCATCTTGGGCTTTGGGAAACACTGATCGACATTTTTTTTTTACCTTTTCCTGGTGTTTTATGGACATGTGACAAACTGCAGTAAAGGATTAATTGAGGACAGAATCGACAGACAATGAAAATAACTGTCACTTGCAGCCCTGTTATTTGCACTGGCTTGGCGCATCCACATCCTGCTCCTCCAGGTTGGTCCACTGGTTTGTCTCAGACTGTTTATATCTTCACATACCTGCTTGCGAGCTTGTCTGGGACAAGGCTGATGAAATTACAAACCTTTTAAGGCCACCGCGTATGGGTCTATAAGTACCCAATGTTTCATGAGCCAAAACTAAAAAGATGGTGGAGTTACAGCAATGATTGATCAGATAATCAATCAAGAGAAAATTAACTTAACTGTTTGTGATTTTCCAAGCAAAAAAAGTTTCCTTATTACATGATAGAAACAAAATAGTTTTGATTCTTGGACTGTTCAGGGAGCCCACGTGAGTTCAAGAAAATTGTGACAAGCACTTTACTTTTATAGAACAAACTCGTCAGGCATTGACAGACGGTCACTGGCCCCTGAGTGAAACATGCAAGTTGGGGTCATGTTGAGAGGGGAAGTCTTGATCTGCGAAACTCTCCTGAAATTTCTATGCTTTGTTTCCTCATTGTGCATCTTGTAAAACATATTCAGTTCAATTTAATTTTATCTGTATAGCGCCAGATCTTATAAAACTTATTTCAGGGCACTTTTCCATTCGAGCAGATCGTACTCATTATGAAGCCAGTTGTTCCTACCAAGAGCAAGCACTGGGGTGGAGTTTTAACACAAACGAACACTACTTATGTTGTGTGTGACAACGCTGTGGTTAAAATGTGGATATGTTTAGCGACAGAAAAGGAAAAGATCATGGTTCTGGATTAAAATGATCACTCTCGCAAGATCGTTCTAGATACGACCACGAGTTGGGGCTGTGCAACAAGCAGAAAAACGGCGTCCTAGTTTCAAACTTTCTCAAA
>JAJHUR010023302.1:0-15455 GCA_027495735.1 Lutjanus campechanus | reverse complement strand
GTTGATGAAGATACTGTTGCCATTGCAAATTGAATACGGCTTTTTTTGAACATTCAATGACTGTATGATTGCCTCTGTTTATAGAAAAAAAACAATAAACAATTGATCACAAAAGTTCTAGCTATCTGGAAATATGCAGTTAATCTTTGGAATATGTGGCTCCAAATATACATTATTTGCACAGAATAAACTAAAAGATTGATTGTGAGCAGTTTGGTGTATGAATACTTTCTTTCTGCAGTAGAATCTACTTGAACTACTTTAGAATTAATATAAAGAAAGTAGTTCCTACATGAAACTACTCATAACAAGGTCTGTGGATTACCTTAGGTACTGACTCACGATTTTTGGAAGGAGACACTGGTTTTGAATTTTTCAAATGTATTTTTTGGCACTTTGAGCACCACAAGCCAAGTTCCATTTAGTTCCATTATATTGGAGAGACGGCAGGCACCTCTATGGCCCATATCTCCAAAACGCTACAACTTACACAAAAATCAAAAATCAGCAGAGGACCTGATTTCTCCCATATTATCAGACTGTTCCACCCAACTGTAATAACACGCAAAAGGAAATTGGACATGCTCAGATTTAATGCTGGATAGCAGCCAGTAGGAGCACCCTCTCTCTGAAATGATCTGTGATTGGCCAAAGTCTCCCATCACTGACTAGATTTTGTAAAGCATAAAAACAGAGCAAAAAAAAACTTTCCTAATGCCTTCCTCTGTTTTCATTGAATTTTGTTGAGTAGGTTTTGACCTATCCTGTTAACTGAACAAGAAAAAAAAGTCTTTGAACATAACTGACTCTGTGGAGGTAATAAACAACAAAAGAGATGCCCTTAAAAACACCAGTGGGAATTTAATTTTCATAAATCATTTCAATATATCAGCAGTTGGGTTTATGGTCATTTGTTTCCACCATGTGGTGTTCACAGAGTTCCCTTATATCATCTTTACTACAGGTTTGCCTGCAGGCAGTCTAACGTTGCTGGTCACATCCATATTCAATTACTGCTGCCTCAAAGAACATGAGGTGACTTTATGAACAGAAATCTTTTTACTGTCTCAGTGGAAGGGGACATTGATGAGAAAGTGCATTCATGCTCACCTAATATCCTGGATAAATAAAGCGAAGACAAAGTAAAATTTAAAAAAAATCATGAAATAAAATGGCATCAATAAAAAGTATGCTCAGTGTGCCCTGTTGAGGGACAGTTACGAGATTATTGCACATTTGATAACCTTCTCTATCAGTTCAGTTTTCCTCCAGGGAAGGCTCTCAAAGCTTGGTAGAAATAGCACTGCCTTTCACTGTTACAGTAGCTTGTTTTTGACAAAAGGACATTTCTTTGCAGTATTCACTTTTACAGTCAAGGGTGCAATGAATATGTCACTCCAACCAATTCAGTTGCTTCTTTTTATACTCTAGTTGTTCTGTTGCAGTTTCTAGCCTGTCCTTTTCTCCAGCAAATCATATTACCTTTAATGTTTAAAAACACCCATTTCCTCACAAGGGTAATTTACTCTTTAAACTCTGGTCTCTGGAATTTCTGTGTTACATGTGATGGTGTGTTTGTTACAAACCCAGCCACTAAATGTGAATCCACTCCAGCTTGATGCGATTTTGCATCAAAGACAATCTGACCATGTTGAAATGAGCCTGTGAACAGGCCCTGTGGAGCCCAGATCTTAATACCTCAAAACAACTGGTATTATTAAGGCTGGGTAGCCCTCTAGTGGACAAATTTATAAATATATTAGTTATGAGGTTTTTAAATAATTGAACATGGAAATGCTGCATACACAGAACAATTTGCAAGCATTATTTTATGTGATTCACAGTGATTGTAAAGTATATCTGCAACTATGGCTGCATGATGTGGTTAAAAAAAGCCACATTGCAATTATTTGACTGAAATGGAAATTGCGATATGCATTTCAATAAGTGGGAATGATCAATTTAGCATTACATTTTTCATTTTTACTGAAAGAAAAAAAACCTATTAAAATCATGATGTGACATTTGTTTGGATCTGAACTTAACAAACATGTTTTCTTTCATCTGAAGAACAAGGTTTATAGGCCAGAACATCTATGCAGCACTACAGTGCTGTTTGCTCATACATTTTTCCCTTTTTTAAAAATTGCGATTTGGTTCTGTTTCTGTGATTTGGATACTGCACTTGGCCATCTTGTGATTTCAATTAGATTGCGATTTATTGTTCAGCCCTATTTGCAACAGAATAATCTATATGTCTCCCAACAAGATTATATAGTACTAGATATCACATCAGTTTACATGTGCGACCTATAAATGCCTACTAAGTTTTAACATGGTGTTCCTTGATAAAAAGAAGAATACTTCAGGGGAAAGAATACATGTTTGGGCAAAACACCACTTTCATTTGACACTTGGATAATACTCAAGATTAGATGACAATCTGTACTGCTCTTAACATGTGACGTTACAAAAACTGTTAAACTACCTCTGCAGACTTGTTTGTGTCTTTTCTCCTTACTGTGTGAAATGTGCGTTTGTGTGCAGCACCCAGACATGTACGAACGTGCTGTGCTGCGTAAGCCACATCAGAAATCCTATGGAGTGAGTGTAGACCTGTGGAGTATTGGGGTGACATTTTACCACGCTGCCACCGGGAGTCTTCCTTTCACGCCGTATGGAGGACCCCGCAGGAACAAGCCCACTATGTAAGTTCATTCATCAGGTGAGACAAAATAAATCACACACACATATCTGGTAACAACATTCACTTTCAAATTCTTCTCCTTCAACCAGAGCTAATGTAGTAATTATGTCAGTTTAAATTTGTTGTTTCTTTGTTTGTTTTACCTGAATTTATGACATTGAATTTGGTCTTAATCACCAATATTGGAAAGAATACCACCATGCATTCAGAAGATGATATTTTTCTCTGTTAGATATGTTGCTGCATGTTGTTTCTTCAGGAGTCCTCGGGGACCAGGCAGAACTTGAAAATCCATCCATCTGCCTGACAGCCAGTTTGTCTTGTTGTGTAGGTTTAAAATAACTACAGAGAAGCCCATGGGGGCAATAGCTGGAATACAGCGGGTGGCAGACGGACCTATAGAGTGGAGCTACCAGCTACCTCACAGCTGCCAACTCTCACAGTACGTCACCTAATAAAGAGCATTTGAACACGCATATCAGTGGCTCTTTAACAAAAAAATTTTTTTCTATCTACTGTATTTCTCTCCTGTTGTCTCTCTCTGTCTCCAGGGGTTTGACCGCGCAGCTGGTCCCAGTACTTGCAGGTATACTGGAGGCTGACCAGGAGAGGTGTTGGGGTTTTGACCAGTTCTTCACAGCCACCACAGACATACTGCAGCGTCAGCCAGTTCACCTCTTCTCTCTGCAGCAGGCCATGGCGCATTGCATCTACATACACCACTACAACACGTAAGTCTGCATGGGCGAATCATCGCTGACTTCATTGACTGTTTAACAGACAGACTAGAAATTTTTTTAAAAAAGCATTCTTCGCCAATTTTGACTGCAGGTTTGACAGACTTCAAGAGTCAGTTAAACCTGCTGGACAGATGATGAAGATGACACAACCTGTGTAGTATTTGTTCCAAACTAGAGTTTCAGGCTACTGAATGTAACTAATATCTGTCCCAGTTTCAGTTTTGAAATGATGTTGGTGCCACAATACAGTGCTATAATGGGTGCAGAAGATCACACATCTCACAATTTGGGTTGTGTCACTGTTTTTAGTCACAGATTGGATCGTTTTTGTAATTGGGCTCAGGCTTAAATTAAATTAAAAATATGCTTGACTCCGATTTAGCTGCTTCTCTCTTTCTGTAGTCACCACCATACTAATGGTAAAAATAATAATGATAATACAACAACACTAAATAAAATTAATGATATTAAGTACATTCATATATTATGTATCGTATAGTCATACACTACACGGTATAGCTCACGAGTAATAACAAATCAATAGTGAAGGCTGTGCCACAGACAAGCAAGAGACCAGTGCTGCTCTGCAGAGGGTTGAGCTGTGTATCGCTGAAGTTGCAAAAAACATCACAGAGCCATTTCTGTGATAACAAGCAGGCCCGGTTTCCCACTGCAAATGCCTGATATTACTCAATAGAGGAAAAAGCTTTAAATCACTTGCTCTTCCTTTTCCTTTTTTTAGTACTTAGATGTCACACAGCATATAAAACACGGCATTCATCTGTCTGCAACCCTGGATTCTCTCTCTCTCTCTCTCTCTCTCTCTCTCTCTCTCTCTCGTACTCTCTCTCTCTCTCGCACTCTCTCTTTCGCTCTCATTACTTTAAAAAATAGCACCCATGTCCCATTACACTACTACATTACTTACACCACACTACTAAAAGCTATACAAGTTGTACTTTCCTGACCTTTAAACGTGCTTTGCCTTTTCATCAGGTGTTCTTGTTTACTTTAGGGCCTGACACAAGAGTAGGTAGATCCATGCAAATGAGCAAGGTGGGATGTTGGTATTTTGGTCAAAAGTTTCAGTGGTTATTGACATGAGTCATTCAGTTGATGATTCCACAAACAAGCCCAGAATGTGAAGTGTTTGCAGAATCATGTAGAATAATGAGCTTAATGCTTTTAATGTGATAATGGCAATAATTCCAGAATAGCAGAGTCGTGCTGAGCTCTAGATTATATCTGTAATCCACAATTGCTTGTGTTAGGCTTTCCCTCTCTGTTGCCTGAATCCCTGCAGGCCTCTGAGTGTGGAAGAACTGTCTGTGTGTGTGTGTGTGTGTGTGTGTGTGTGTGTGTGTGTGTGTGCGTGTGCGCGTGTGTGTGCGTGTGTGTGTTACATCTGCAGTTTCTAATTAGAGGCACATGATGTAATGTGAGCTGTATCATGGCGTGTTTGGTTAGTTTTTGCTTTTTTTACCTACAGTTACTGATGGTTATTGTGTTGATCACTTTTTCTGACTGTGTTATTATGTCTTGACAAAAATATATGCATCGTTGATCATGGTGGCCCCAGTTAAAGGGCACTGACCCTGGTCTTAAAATGCAGTCAGGATGCAGAATCAGACCTGACATTTAAAAAGGTGTCGAACTCTCTCTCCCCTCACTCCTCTCAGGGTGTCAGTGTTCTTTGAGGAGGTGGCGTCTCAGACTGGTATAGGAGTACAGATGCAACATCTGCTCTACCTGGGCCACGACCTCCCCCTGGAGGGCAGCATGAAGGTGGTCAACCTCCCGAGTACCTCACCTGCGCGACCACTCATCCTGCTCAGCTATGCGCCTGAAGCAAATACCAGCCTGCCCTTCAGAGAACGTGAGACAATCAAAGACACGTACACCTTTGATATGTTTCTGTGAAGTCTTGGGTTCTCCTCATCTTTATTCTTTGCTGTTCCCCTTGGGAGATATGAAAGGGTTTCAATATGAGGTGTATTCCAGCATCATACAGACAGCACATAGATATTGTTGTGAATCAGCTGGTTTATTCAATTTTTGTTGCATAATATTTATTTGAGTGCCAAAAATATACAAAAGATGAGTATGTAATGAAGGCTGGTTAAAAAACTGTTTCCATATTTTTAGGATGTGTGTTTTTTTTCTCTCCTCTGTAGCGGAGACTCCGGTCATCCCATCCAGGTTTGACGTAATGGCAGACTACAACTTCTCCAAGGTACTGCTACTCCACTGATTTTCGATCTCATCTCTGCCTAATGTTTATTTTTTATTTAAAATTTTTGCATTATAAGCCTCCAACCCATTATGTATTTCCTCCTGTTAACTCCCCCTCTTCTCTGTAGGTAATAGTGGGAGTGGTCCACCAGTATCTGAGGATTGTACAGTTGCTGCACACACACCGAGAGCTGCTACTGCAAGGATACTACAGCTACATGTGAGACACCCACAAACATGTTGAAATAAAGATTATTTGTTTCATTGCACTGGGAGATGTGTGACTCGAGTTAATGACCCTTGTCACACTGTTTCCCCCTCCATTTCTTCTCCTCTCTCACGCTCTTATTGTTCATCAGGATGAGATTGCGGAAGGAGTGTGGAGAAGCGATGCACAGTATTGGGATGATCACCATCAGACTGCAGTCTTGCCTCAGTGTAGAACACAGGATTCACACAATGTGAGTTTATCTAAACACTTGTTATGCTAAATAAAAGGAACCACACTTGGCGTGTTGCATTGTACATATATGTCATATATATATATATAAATGTTTGTATGGCACACATTATGATATACAAGAGGGGTGGACTATAAATCGTATAGAAAGTATGCTGGTATGAATTTGCTCTGTGGTATTAATTTTGACTATGTCATACTGACCGGTAGAGCCCTCATTTTACTAGAAAAAAGTTTTCCAAGATTCAGTGTCATCAGCCATCAGTGCCAGTTAATCATCTGGAAAATGTGACAGCCCATGTTACTTTGGAAACAGTCAAGCTAGTGCGCTGCGCTTGTGTGAAAGATAGCAACAGTAGTTATCTTCACTTGATTCGCTTCATCGTCTCCACCGCGGCCTCTCCTCTGACTTTGCTACATGTGTACTGTATGTTTCTGTGTGTGTTTGTGGAGAAGCTCAGCCCCGACACAGAGAACAGGGGAGAGGCTGCAGCCATTATACTGTCAATATAAGGATGTGGATTAGGTTCAAGAAGTCAGACAGCAAGCAGAAAATGTTAATATGTAAATTATGTTGGACAACATGGTTACAAGGTGTGGTAATACTTGTGTAGTGATACTCCACTTTACATGATTACACTCAGTATGTACTCACCCCTATGCCCAATGTGATATGCTGAAGGTCTTCAGTTCACAAAACAATCCTGGAGTTTTAGGAGAAACGGGGTAGCAGCCTCATCCAGTACAATGGCAGCGAATGGTGACCACAGATAAACCGTTAAAAAAAGCACACAAAACAAACACAAAATCCATCCTGCTTGTGTGGTGTAATCCAGGTGTCCGCGAGCCGCGACATTAAAAATTAACCGCAAAAGACGCCATTTACGCCATGTTTTTAGCCGAAATGTCAACTGTAGCACATACTGGATGAGGCTGCTACCCTGTTTCTCCTAAAACTCCGGGATTGTTTTGTGAACTGAAGACCTTCACCTATCATCACATCGGCATAGTGGTGAGTACATACTGAGTGGATTATCATGTAAAGTGGAGTATCACTTTAAATATTCTAGATCTAGTAATACAGTTCAGAGTACAGTAATAGCTGCCATGCAGTTGCCATGCCGGTGCTTTACCCCTTCAGAAGCATTTATATTGAATTTTTAAGAAAAATATATATAACACTACCATCCATGCTTGAAATCATACATGATATCAAATTTTAAGCCATATAGCCTAGCTCTAATACATAGCAGTTGAGCACATGGAGCTGTACTCGCTTTTTGAGGTTGAATTTGCCACCGTGAATGTTGAGTGAGAAATGTAGACTAAACACATTTCTTCCATTGTCCATATTGTCATAATCTAACCTCCAACCTCCCCCTCTTTTTTCCCTTTGTCCTCCCTTTTCTGTTGTATATTCTGTCTTTTTTTTTAGAACACATTACACTTTGGAAAACCAGGGTTCAGCTGATAACAGTCAGAAGCTGCAGCTGGTGAGTGGCAACAGGAAGAAGCATCACAGAAGCCTGACTGCTGTAGCTGATGGAAATGTTGTTGGGAATGGGAGCTTTTCCATATTATTATTATTATTATTGTTCCCTTTATTCATGAGTGGAGATTGACAGATAGTATAAAGAGTGATTACAGAACTGCAGAAGCCCCGAGGCAAGTGAGGAAAAAAAATCTGCTGATTCATTCTCTAAGTTTGATCTAAACTGTTTTCTCTCCTGTGTTTATGACTTAAGAACACATGAAAATAGTTTTTGCCAGGATAATCTGTCGTAGTTCCTTATTTTTTCTTTCATCTGTGGAAAAACTTTTTTGTCAGGATAAATTTAGTTTGTGTTTGTTGTAATACTTATTTCAGCCACAAGAGGCTAAATTGCACCACACACCACCTATGTTCTAAATAGGACAAAAAACATTCATGTCTTCCAGGTGAGTTTTAATTTCTCCATGTATTCTGAACACAATATACATTATGGTACATGGATCACCAGAATTTTTTTTTTTCTTACTTGCCTTTGAGGGCTTTCAAACCAAAGCGATGGCATGCAGCGAAGATGTTGCACTCTTTTAGTCCCTGTTTGGTTGGCCAATTATTGGCAGGTATCAACCCTGCAGACGTTTACTTATCAGGATGAATTACCTGATTACTAATCCAGGATAATGGACAGTGAACCATTAATCCTGTGGCAGACTTGTGATTTGTTGGTTCAGGTATCAGAGTGTGTGGCTGCTGTCTCTACAGGTCCACGAGCATTTGCCAATATACACGGCTGGCATCCAAGAGTTTCAGAACCGACTGGACCATCTGCAGATAGAACAGGCCAAGCTAGCGGAGACGCTGGCCAATGACAAGAGGTACTCAGGGATTCAAAGCTCCAGGGCGACCTTGTGGCTTTGTGGTGTTTGAACTCTTTGTTTGTCTCCCAAACAGCTGTCAGAGGATGGAGATGCTGCTGCAGAAGATAACGGCAATCCATCAGCATTATCGTAAAGACAGACTTACTGGCAGTATGTATGTTTATTTGTTGACAGATGTATTTACTACTCTTTTTGTTAATGGTAGAATTGACCATTTTTTTCATGTTTTCACCACAGAGTTGGCGTATAATGATGAGCAAATCCACAAATTTGAGAAGTGAGTATGTGTCCACACAGCTGCTGCTCACAGTCCTGCTCACCTGTCTGTGAAGGGTTTTACTCTGAGCTCTCCTGTAATCTGCTTGTCACTCTCCCTTCCCAGAATCCACCTGTCGGCCCACATTAAGAGAGTGAAATCTCTCTACAGAGAGGACTGTGTGCAGAAATACAAAGAGCTTTTAGCTTCAACAAGGACGTGGAGCAGGTCAGAGGAGGCCTTCAGTTTGCATTTTCAAACATCAAACACAATGTAGACTTTGGACCAGATTCACTCAGCTGTGTTATCCCAAAAACTACTTAACACAAGAGAAGTGTTCGTTTGGTTTGACAGCCATTCACACAGATGATGAAAGCTTATATGAACAAGATTAACACAGGGCAGTAGGACATTGCTATTCAGCAGTCCCCTGTAAACAGATTAAGTTAGTAGTCTGCATTATTAATCCTCACTTCACACTTGTGTAGCAAGTGTTATTCAGATTAATCACACTTCACTCTCTGTTTAATTGTATTCAGACAAAGCAATCTTTTTCATATGGAAAATAACATTTTGAATTTTGATTTTATATAATTATTTTAGTTGACACTTTATTAGCTGAAGTATTATTTAACTGTTTTGAAGGAATGGATATCTTAGTTTCAGATCTAACTAATAACCTGCATGTGTGCTACCTTGTTTATTGATATAGTGTTTATCAGTCAAAAGCCTGGTTGCATATAAATTGAAACAATGCTTACCAGACACAGTGGAACATATGAACCACAGTAGGGCAGTAAAAGTAAAGTAAAGTAAAGATTTGACAATTAAAACTTTGATTAAGGTCTGTTAAATAAAAGGGTTAGGGTCTGGCTAAGGTTCAAATATTGTTTTATTTTTTTAAAAATTCAAAACTCTGCATAATTGTTGATTAAATAATCCGAATTATCTGTCATCACATTTTTTGCTAGTTTAAAATTTGCCATTGTAGATTTCAGTCCTCAAATTGAACCAATATGAACTTTTTTGCCATTGCTATTTTGTCCTGTTTTGGAATCAAGGAAGGCACCTGCTTATTGTAAAGATGGTAGTTTTGTCTCACTGTCTGTCTCTTTGTCTTCTACTGTATTTGCAGTGTTTTACTGGAGATGCAGACCCGACTGCAGGACTTCAACTCTTTCTCCACAGGTTTATTGGCAGACCTGGAGATGAGTGAGCAGAGCCAGAATAAGGTCAGCATTTCACTTTCTCTCTGTCTCTGCAGCTCAGATCAGTACAACAGCATATTAGGGCCGTTGTAGATTAAAAATAAATAAATATGGAGCCTGGGAAGGGGGGAATATTCCAAGAAAAGTCAGAGAATATCCAACTTTTTTTCATTAATATATGACTTTAATCTTGAAAAAATTTAGATTAATTTATGAGAAAAATATCATAAATTTCCAAGAGCTATCCTTGCATCTGTCCATTGTGTTGTAGTTCCTGATGCACAAAAAACCCACTATTGTTCCTGTTCTTTTTTTTTGTCTCATAAATGTGTGACATTTTTCTAAGACATTTACTAGAGATTAGTTGTTTTTCTTGTAAATTTGTGACTTTTTTCTTGTAAATTTACCACTTTATTCTCAGAGAATATCCAAGTTTTTTCTTGTAAAATTGGTGACTTTATTTCTGAGTTTTTTCTCAGAATATTACCCCCCTACCCTGGCTCCATAATTATTATTTTTTTTACCAGGGATGGCCATAACACGCCCTTATAGATCACAGATTGTGACGTAACAGTATGTACAAATTTATTAAATATTCTAGATATGTTTTTTTTAATTAGATTTGGGTGTATTATTATTTCAGTGGTCATGTTAGTGATGTCACTCATGTAGCATCTTAGTGATGTGATGATGTAACGTATCATCTGTCCTCCTCAGGCTCTGGACAGAATGCTTTTCAGTCTGCAGTCCAAGAGAGCAGGACAACAGCCTGGGATCACACCCACAGACAAGGACCAGATGGTCTCCAGGTTTGTGTCTTTGTGTGTGAGAGTGTGTGTGTGCAAGATAGAGACAGTTTCCCAATTGCCCTGATAACATCTCTTCCTTTGTTCTAGGATGCACCGTCTGAAGGAGGAAATGGAGATTTTGGTGAGGGAGCTACAGTGCAACAACACCATTATTGAGAGGTCAGTTGCGCGACCAGCTTCCTGTCTGTACATCTCCTCTGTTAAAACTTGCAGCCCCATACTACACCAGAAGAGAAAGTATAATGTCATTTTTTAAAATTTGTTTTGTCCTGTAGTCTGGGAGCAGTGAACCCAGCAGCAGCTCTGGAGCCGAGCTTGGCCCGACCTTCTACACTGTGACAAAAGTGCAGCGTCTTTGCCTCTTAACTCACAAATGCCCCTTCAATAAACTCTCTCTGATGACAACCTACCCTTATGACCAGTGTACTGGATCTTCTTTCAAGGACCAGCTGCAGCTCTCACTGTTGGAAGAGGAAACAGCCGAAGACGATCAATAAAATGTGAATCTCAGTGTAGAGATAAGATGCGTTGAATGAAGAAGGAGGAAACGCCACTGATGGACTTTTACTCGTTGTGTGTGTGTGTGTGTGTGTGTGTGTGTGTGTGTGTGTGTGTGTGGTTGGCGACTGAGTACAGCAGTTCAATATAAACCTCATTAATGCCTTTAGTGTTATTGTATTTCTAATAGGCTGCCACTGGGATGGACTGTCAGGATAAAGCACAAAGAATGCCAAGTCAGCTGCTAGTGTTTTTCTGTGGCCACATTTCTTCTTTGTCCCACAAAAGAATCTCTGCAACATCTGGAGAACCTTAAAGGGATCATTTGGATTATTTGAAATGTGTTTGTGAGTGTGTGAGTATGAGGTACTTGTCTATAGTCAGTGTATTACCTACAGAAGATGGCTGTCAACACGCCCCACGTTTGGAGAGGCAGAGAGGAGCACAAGCAAGGAAGCTAAGCAATGAACTGCTGTGGACAGGGTCAGCAACAAAATGTGCTGTAGCAACTTAAAAAAGGTCCACCTAAAAAAATCAATATCTGTGTACACTAGTGTACACTATATTTATAATATTTTCACAGCTTTACCTTGCCATCAGACAGCCTTTTTTGATTATGTAATCTAAATATTACTCTCCAAACCAGCCAAACTCCACAGGAGAAGTCAGTCATTTTACTTCACAGAACACAGGAGTTGCTGGTTTACCGCTGCTTCAATCTGTTTGTTAGCTTGGGTTAGTGTGTGACTTTGGTGAATATGAACTGTCCCTTTAAAACACCAGAGTCACACAATAACACAAACAACAGATCAAAGCAGCAATAGACCAGCAACTTTTGTGTTCTGAGGTAAATTCACAGATTTTATCAGTGGCGTCTGGTTGACTGAGCGAGAGTACAGTGCAGTGTACACTCGAGCTAATATTGATTTTTTTTTTTAGGTGGCTAAAATACCTTTTGTTGCTAACCCTGTCCACAGCGGTTCATTGCTTACCTCCAGTGCTGGTATTCTTCTCTGCTTCTCCTAACGGGGGGTGTGCCAACTGGCATCTACTGTCGGTAATACATTATCAGTAAGTACGTCATACAAACCCACTTCAAATAATCCAAACTGTCCCTTGAAATGATTAATTTAACCACACTGACTGTATATATCCGTCTGTCTGTATGTGTTATGTTCATGTGTGTTTGTTGAAGGAAGAGCTTGAGTCGTCTTCTGTCTTTTTCCCTAACGTTTTATCATTCATGTGACATCATTTCTAAGCTGACTTCAAGTGTATCATTGTCACTTAAATGAATGAATAGTGATTGATCATGTCATTGATTGTCAGCCTCTCTCATCACACAGGACTGTAGTTTTGAGTAGTTTTGATGTTGTATTTGTTTCTCTTTCTCTGTTGATGTTTAACTTGAGTGAGGTTATTTCTCTGTATTTTATAACTGGTTTTCCTGTAAAAGAGAAGTAACAAATTCAGGGAAACTTAGCACTCACCACTGCCTCTCCTTTTTAACAGAACTACATAAAGCCAACACAGTCCAGTGACATTACAACAAATTAACACGATGAAATGACATTAGCCAGTGTGGTTCACACGCTGGGGAAATCCCAGGGTGTTTTTATTTGTTTATAAAAAGGTCCCACGTGATGCCTGAGGTTAGAGAAATTTATAAAATATACTCTTACTAAATTCTTTCTGCCATATTTTTAATTTCTGATTCAGTTTTGCCTCAAGAAATGATATGATCTCAGTTGATGAAGTCATATAGGCTGAAAAGTCAAAGTAAAAACAATCTCATGTCCTCTCTTGTAAGCTTGCTGTGGCAACACACCTCTGTGAGGATGAATCACCACATTCTGTAAGGTCACAAATGACTGAGAGACAACAGTAAACCCGTATTCAGTCACTACTCAAAAATGCTTTAGCAGGAAGTATGGTGTGTGAAGGTGTAACTGAGCTGGGATGATGAAAGGTCTCAAACAAAAACAGAAAACAAGTGAGCTGTTGTGACACTGCAAAGTACAGAGAATGAAATTGAAAGTTTTTCATACGGTCTGTGTGGTGTGCGAGTGGTGTGGGAGTCCTCAGGGGCTTTCTCCGCTCTGTTAGGGGGGCGAGACCAACCGCCACTGTGGTGTTGTGCTGCTCATATGACGTGCTGTTGGCAAAGTGGAAAATTTGATAACTTTCCTGTTCCTAGCCTACACAAACAAGAGTGATGCTGTGTTTTTAACAGCTAGACTTTATTATTTATTACTTATTCAGTACATACTATAGGCCCACTCGTAAATCTTTGTGTGCTGGTCCTGTTTTATACCCACAGTCAATCTCATTAGATGTTTTTTGTTTGTTTTTGTTTTTTTGTTATTGAAATCATTGGTACACGGGACAGTTCACCCCAAAATCAAAAATGCATATTTTTTTATTTGTTCATCTAGATTGTTTTGGTGTGAGTTAGGAAGTTTTTATAGAAAGATATCAGGCGTAGAGAGCCTGCCTTCTCTCCAATATAAAGGAAGTAGATGGCACTTGGCTTGTGGTGCTCAAAACACCAAAAAAAAAACCTCTCTTTCCTGAAATCATGACCCATTTGCTCGAGCGAATCCACAGACAACGTTGTGAGCAGTTTCATCTAGGAACTATTTTCCTTCTTCCGTCCACCAGCTGAATTACTGCACGCAAGGAAGTATGCGTCTACTCATGGATGTGAGGCCCTTTAATCATTGTGTAGTTTTTTTTTTTGTTTGTTTTTTTAAATTATTTTTTTGGCCTTTTGTGCCTTTATTCACAGTAACAGCTGAAGAGTAGACAGGAAAGGGGGCAGAGAGAGAGGGGATGACACGCAGCAAAGGGCCGAGGGCGGGAGTCGAACCAGCGGCCGCTGCAGAGGACTGTAGCCTCAATACATGGGTCGGACGCTCTACCCACTGAGCTAAATATCTGCCCTCATTGTGTAGTTTTAACAGTGACACAACATTTCTGCCCAGGCGTCTTTATACTAAAAGGTAATGAATAACTGATTATATACAATGAATGATTTTACATTGTCAAAGACATTGCTCTTTAATGTTTTGCCATACGAGATTCTTAAAAACTCTTGACCTAGTAAAGACCACACCCCTGAATAACCAGGTTGGTCTTTTTGACCCCCACAAAAAATCCATTTAGCAGAAAGTCAGGGTAATATTTCCAAAGCTTGGTGGGAGCTGTTGGCACTGTGTTTCTCAGTTGATAGACCTGCTGTCAGACTTTCAGGTGACCCACCTTGAAACACAGTCCTGAGCTGTAATACTTTTTTCTGAGGAGCCATTGTTCTATAGTAGTTGTTCCATGTGGCAAAACTGGTTATAGCTGCTTGGTTAAGCATGATACTGTGGCACAAAAAGCTCAAAATGAAGAGTTTTGTGTGTGTGTGTGTGTGTGTGTCTAATCAGAACTCATGTGCACACACTCTGACTCACAAACACAAAGAATCAGTTCTAAGGTAGATTATATCTCTGATACAGGCAATATAATCTAAAAACCATCCCTGAATCCAAAATCACCCCCTCATTCCCCACCATGCTTAGTGCTGGACTGTTTGTTAAGGCTCACATTTTATGTATTTTTAGTGGTTGTGTCTGTTCAGAACATGGTGGTCTGTTTTGGTATTTTAATCATTAGTGAGGTGACTGTTGCATTTCTTTCAGCAGCTGTACTTTGCATATTTTTGAGTGTTGAATGTCCTTAAAGGGCTGGCGTCACTCAGAGCTATTTTCTCTCTTTCATTCTGTGCTGCTCGCCACAATATTTTATTTTACTTTCCACAACCATCTGAAATGATCTCATGACCCCCTGGTTGAGAACCACTGGACAATTTAAGTAAGAAACTTCAATGTTCATCATTATTATGTTCCATGTACGTCTTAATCGAGTCTCTGGTAGCTCTCCGCAGACTCTTCATCTGTGATTGTGGTTTCTGGTTTTTATGCCAGTCTACTTTCTGTAGTCTACTTTTAGTTCAAGTGGTTTCAGAACATTATTACCATGACTACATTTAGACTAAATGCCTGGTAGCAGTAGTAACAAAACAGCTAAGAAATTAAAATGACTCGTCAGAGAGTTAAGTGTTTTTATTCAGTGAATTGGTGCTCAATAATTCAATAATGCCAAATCAAACCTACAGTATGAAGCAGGGATTA
>JAJHUR010023259.1:13526-66434 GCA_027495735.1 Lutjanus campechanus | reverse complement strand
ATCTCTTAACACAACTTTACCCTTTTTTAGAGACGTCCCTGCCAAGCCCCATGTGTATATGCAGATTGCTAGAGATGCATAATTCATTCTGGATGTTATTATTTTGTAATCATTTGATTAATTTGTCATCATGGGCTCTTTGAAGTAGCTATGCCTTAATGTCAGATTGAAGCTTATAACAACTTTAATTGATTCTAAAAGCCCATTTTCCCACATAAGAGCAGAATAAAACATCAACCCATGAATAGGCTTGCTGCTGGAGAGAATACTTAAGAGCCAAGGTTGGCAGTGTCAGAGTAATCAAGTACTGTACTTACGGTTTTCAGGTACTTCTCCATTCTCTGCTGCTCCATATGGTGCTTTTATAGCACTTAACCAGGGGAAATATTGCACTTCTGTCTGTGCAGGGTTTTAATGTTAAATTCTTTGTGTGCAAACCATAGACACACAGAACGATGATGATTTGCCATAATCACAAGGCAACAGGCCTGTATTCAGTTGTTTGAAAACACCTGGGCCAGAAACGCTGCTTAATAGGGACGTTCCTGGCAACTGATTTCCCTGTTGATTAAACAGAAATTTTAATTTAGACTACTCAACTTGTCTGAAAGGAAACGCTCAGAAGACAGTATTAAGAGCCATTTGCAGCTGTTAATCTCAATCTTCAGTAACCAAAATTTAAAATTTTAAATGCAGCTGAAATGTGTGCTGCTTTGTGCCCTGCGTTATGATCGTATTGTACATTATCCAACAAAACGTGACAACAACTCACTAAGTGCACCATGTGTTGTCGTATTGTTTTTCCGAGTTTGGCTAATATTAGCAGTGCTAGCCTCAACAGCCTGCTCTCCTTGCAGGTAAACATCCACGTGTCTGTGCTGAATGTGGTTACATATTTCTCCATCTGAGTGGTTATATAGCAGTCTATTCTGACACAGCTTACACACAACTTTATTTTCACATTCTTGATTAAAAAAAATACTGCCAGACTGCACTGGTTTTTTAAACTGTCCCACTTTCAACCTTGCTGGTTTACATTGGACATTGGCGTAGGGAGACGGGAGGACTGCCGTCTGAGAGGAAACACTTAACCGGCATTGTTCATGAATGAAATATTAATAAAGTCTTAAATGACCAGTATTTCTGGTGCAGACTAGCGATGGCAGCAACATTTCATTGTTTAGTCAACTATTCATGCACATGCCTACTGCTAAACGCAAATGTTTCTTAACAGTGTTTTTACTTTTACTTAAACTCTTTTTTCAGCCACTTAGGGGCAGCAGGAAGACGTTGTGAGCGCTAAATTCACAGTAGCAACATTAACAATCATTTGCAGTCATGTTTTTTGCCACCTGGCAAACACAACCCCCGATATTCATTCTCTTTTAACTTCGTTTTTGGTCTTTACCAACTCCAGCGGGAACTCTCAGGCTCTTTAGCTGCTGAATGTTCCACTATATTCACCGGCAACTGTCTCTGTCTGCTTCCTGGTGCCGAGCAGGTAGTGTGCAATGTTTGTATGCCATGTGTGTACATGCAGGCAAAACAATACACACTCATGCTGTTCCGTTGATTGACAGTTGGTAGAGGTAATGCGCCAAGAAACGCAGCGATGAGCCAGCTGGGACAGGAATAAAAGAAGATGGGCAGCTAGAAAACATGAATGTAAACAATGCAGGTTTCAAAACATCACTTCTGCAGGAGTTTTATAAGGAAATCGTGTTTGTTATCCATCAAAGAACCACAAAATGCATTTACCTTTGTTTAAAAAGACAAAACACAGGGTGCCTTTTAAGTACAATATGCCGCTAAAACCTCATGGTTTATTGTAGTAAAATTCTTAAAGTAGTATATTAACATGGAATATAATGTCTGTCAACACTTGAAACACCTCAAGTGATCATATACGATGTGTGGGTTTATACTGTTAAATCTAATCCAGCAAATAAGTGTGACTATAATCTTTCCATTTAGAAATAAGTCTGTATAATCCTATTTCATGCTTAGTTAAAGACAGCACATGATGCCCATATCCTACCTCACTGTTATGCAAATGGACACTAAAATTGCGTTTTCATTAGCGTTTGGCTGCAAGATATGACTATTTTTTTATGCTATTAATATTCATGGACAAGTGGGGCTTTTGCAGGAGATTTGAGAAATGAATGATGAACCCATTTCAAACTGTCCCATGCCTCGGGGCAAAGTGGCTTCCCCCTAACAAAAATAATCAAGAAGTAGTTTATTCTTCCGACAAGCAATTTCAGGAAAAAAAAAGAAGAAAAAAAAAAACTTCTTTTGCAGCTTTTACACAAGTGGAAAAAGATACTGAGCCAGCAGAGTAGAACACAAAGAGATGGATGCTTTTTAAATACAGAAATGTGTTCTGGGACAGGGTCAAGCTGAAAGAGAATCCAGCACATTAAGCATGTTAACAGATGGCAAAGCTTGAGAGGCCAGGTACCAGGGAGCATAGCAACAAACGCTTGATTGACGGTTTCACCGAGATGGCACAATGAAAAGGAGCTGAATTATGCCTGTACAAAGGCAGGGAGAAATGCGCCTCGCGCTGAAGAAACTACCTGAAAATGTCTGCCTGAAAGCAAAGTAAACATTATTACTGTTTCTGGGTGAAAAAAAAAAAAAACGGCTTCACACACAGGTGCCTCTCAGTAGTATTTCATTAAATGTCGGGAACTTCTAAAACCTACCGTATGAACAGAACATAAACAAAAACCTGAACCCCGGATTTTTATTTACCCTTGTGAGAGTATTTCGCTCCATTTAATTCTCTATTTTCCATTTTTCTGGATGTCATGTAAAAAATAATATTAAGTAGCTCTATGATATGCTGTTTGAAGCTTGTCCTCACAGGATTCTGTTTAAAACCCGACTGCTGATGGATGGTGGCGCGTTCTTCTCATTCCTGCTCTGTCTGTTCATAAAATAATCCATTTAAAAAAGCCAAATTTTCCTTTATGCTCACGTTATTGTGAATAGCCGTACAATTAGCATCCAGCTCTCACTGCAAGTGGCTCTTAAACCAGGCGATGATGGCACAGTCGCATGACGGATGGTGGTGGGTTCTTTGCGCTGTTATCGTTCAGCCAGGAGTGTGATGCCGTACCAAGGGAGTGTGCCATCTTCTTATCCCTGCTCTGTCTGCTCAAAATAATCAACTGAGAAAAGCCACATTTCCTTCTGCGCTCATGTTATTGTAAATAGCAACAATTAGCATCCAGCTCTCACTGCTAGTGGCTCTTCAGCGAAGAAATGATGGCACTGTCTGATGAAGGATGCTGGTGTGTTCTTCTTATTCTTGCACATAAATTTATTGAATTATAAAAGCAAAATTTTTTTGTTATTGTAAATAGGAACAATTAGCATCCAGCTCTCACTGCTAGTGGCTCTTCAACGAGGAAATGATGGCACTGTTTGATGAAGTATGGTGGTGTGTTCTTCTTATTCTTGCTCATAAAATTATCGATTTAGAAAAGCTAAATTTTCTCGTTATTGTAAATAGCCCTGCAATTAGCATCCAGCTCTCACTGCTAGTGGCTCTTGGACGCCAATATGATAACTGGATATTTATCTAAGTAGTGCTCGAGTAAAATCATATTTTCAATGGTTTTACTGTCAATCTGAAGCAAGTCCACATTCTGTCTTATCAGCTGATGGTGAGGACCTCTATTAACCTCGGTTCATCTCGGTCCTTTTGCAGACTTGTGGTATTTGTAGGCGCGATAGATAATTTTCGTTTTCCGAGCAGCGTAATGTGGCATAGTTCATGAAAAGCGGTGTAAATGACCTGCAGATTAGAGCTGAATTTTATACTTAATATGCTAATAAGTGTAATTATGAATTTGATATGAAATCCATGCAGATTAAGCGGAGAATCTCGGCCTCTTCCATGTAATATATCAACCCATTAATGCGTCTTAATCTCACTTTTGATGGAATTCCACTGAGCGTGGCTTTGGTTAAGAGGCAGATTTGGTATGTTTGTGTGTTTGTATTACAATGACCTGATTTCACCTACATGACTGATGAGTCTGGTTCCAAGGAAATTGCATTTATTGAAGGTGGGGGTGATCTGTGGCTCTTGTTTACGTGCTCAAATCAAGGTTATTCCTGTGACCTGAATGCCTCTATCAGCGTGCTGCCGTCTGTCACCTCACTCATCAGACAGAAGAAGCCCGTCCTGGTCAGCACTTTAATGAGACGCTTCACACTGTGCAGACTCCCGAGAGCCCCGTTTAAGACAAACAGTGTGTGTACACAATCACCACCGGGCAGATTCATAGGCACACACATCTAAAAGAGGCACAGATTGTGTTATGAACATGTTGCTCCTTCAGCAGATTATAGGTAGGGATGTCCAGATCAGTCAGCTGCTATTCAGTAGGGGTGAGAGAAAAAAATCTATTCTCATGATTCTTTTTTTTTTTCTTAATGATTCCTGAGTCGATTTTTATAAATATATAAATAACTAGCACTTAGTCTGTTAGCTCAGTTAGCACATAATTGGAATGACCTTTAATTTGTGAATGAAAATTAGCATCACATTTGTGGAATTATTATTGTGAGAAGCAGATCCATTTTGCTATATATTTCTTCTGCTCTGTGTAAATGAACTTAAAAAATAAATTATTAACTACTTTTATATGCAGTAAAGCAACAACGCTGCTGAAATAAAACTCAGAACGACTGACTGACATGTGAAATGCGTTGTGTTTGGAAATATGGCTCATGATAAACGGTCTCTAGAAGTGTTTGATTCAACTTTTTCCTATGGTCTAACATTTAAAAAGCAAATAAAAAATTGCAATAAATTGTAATATTTAAACAGAAAACATGTAGAATCACAATACTTATGAATTACAATAGATATTGAATCGGCACCCAGGTATGTGATAGTATCAAATCTAGATAAGCATATCACAGCCCTGTTATTCAGTAAAAAAATATGTGATTGAGAGATTGCAATTAATGCTTCCTAGTCGTTGATAGCAAAAAGTGCTAAATGATGCAAAAAACTGAGGACAATTCTCAGGTTAGTTGGTGTCGCTGCATGCTAAGTTAATTAAAGTAGCTGATTTGTATGTCAGTTAGTCACCCTGTGTTGTCTTGAATTCCTGAAGATTTTCTTTCTTTGCATGCCTGCGACTCGGGGTGAATTTAGAATAAATCCAAAACATGATATCCAAACTAGGCTTGGTGGAATAAAGGTATTACCGAATACCAGGGCAGGTAAAGGTGAGCAGTGAAACTGTCAGTGTGGCAGTAAATGTACAGTGTAGGTTTGAGTTTGTCAGATAAAAGCTGAAGCTTCTCAAGACCAAAGCAGAACTCCTGTGTGTGTGTGTGTGTGTGTGTGTGTGTGTGTGTGTGTGTGTGTGTGTGTGTGTGTGTGTGTGTGTGTGTGTTGTTTCCCAGTTGCGGGAATTGTTTAATCTATAGGAATTAGAATAGATTGATCTGCCACTTATTTTCATGATTAATCAACTAATCGTTTAGTCTATAAATGTTTAAAAAATACTTATCAGTTTCCCAGAGCCCAAAGTGAAGTCTCCAAATTGTGTTTTATCCAAAAACAGTCCAAAACTCAAAGACTCTTCATTTACTATCATAAATTATAAATAAAAGCAGCAAATCCTTAATTATAGAAGCTGAAACTAGATATTTTTTGCTTGAAAAATGATTGAAAGGATTAACTGATTAACAAAAGTGTTGGCGAATAATTTTTTTTCAACTGACTAATCAATTAATCAGCTAATCGTTGGGGCTCTACAGCACTTGTAGCCTATACAGTAGGTTATGCAGCCACCTCATGGAGACCCTAAAACGAAGCAGTCAAACTGACCTATAATACTGCTGTAAGTTACCAGCTGCAACAACAACTACTGCTATCGATCACGTATCAGCCAATATGTCTCACAGATGGTTGGCAATAGCACCAAGCTGCAAAAAAAATAAATAAAAAAAGGCATGAAGTTACACGTGTTGGACAAACTATTTTCCTTTTTTTTGTGATAATGCATGTTAATGGTTAACAGTGAATCCACTGGTTTTCAACCCGGGCCTCAGTGCTTTATGTCTGACCAACAGGTTAGAATAACACTGTGCTCACCTCCATCGCTTTAGAGGTTGAGGACGAGAGTGCTCTGCTGGTAAAAGCTTCCCTGTGAATCAATGCCATTAATGAAACGAAATTTTCTCTTATTTACAGCAACACTTTGATATCCAGCCCTTTGGTGTTCGTGTGTCACTTCAGAGTCCCTGCAAAGCACAAGCACGCAGCTGTGCAATAAAGACACACTTCAAATGCTCAGAGACCCTGTCATCATGCTCGCCATCACCTGAAATATGTTTCATCCTACAACGCATCTTATAGCATAATCGCTATGTACGAGAGATGGCTCAGCTGAGGAGCTGAGAGCCATCTTAGGCTTGTTAGATATTCTATTTACTGTGACTTTCCTTACTTGAAACACCAGTAGTTAGATGAGGTTTCTCTGTGTCATTGTTGTTGCTGTGCGTGATCAATAGGAAAACACCGACTCCCTTTGAGAAATCGATTATTTCCAGCAGGCAAATATCTGATCAACCTCCCAATCTATGTTAACACAGCTTGTGTTGTGTTTAATGCCTGCAGCAGTTGCTAGTGGTTGTTTTTTTCCTGATTGTTTCCGTACACTTGTTTTCTATTCATGATATGATGAAACATTGGTACTGTAGCACGTTTTCAAAGACAAATTATAATCTATGCAAATCTCTATCCAGCATAATATATTAATAATCTTATTTCCATTGGATTTTGTATGTATATACCGTGTCTTCTAAACTGCTATACATCAGATTAGTCTGTCGATTATTATTTTATTAGATAATATTAACATATTATCTAATAAAGGGTATGTCGTAAATACAGTTTTGTATTGATTGATTGATTGATTCTTTTATCAGAATCAGAAGTACTTTATTGATCCCCAGGGGGGTGGAGTTGTTCATGTTACAGATGCTCCTTACAAGAAGAGAAAAAAATATATCACATATTCTAGAAATATAACAAGACGTTTAAAAGTATGTACTGTCAGAACAAGTCTGAAATTTGTCTTACATCAGAGCAGCTCTGTTTGCATCATAGATGTTAAGATAAGAGACAAAATACACACTTTTAATATGACATTACAGCCACACAAATTAAGACAAGATACAAACAATACACAACATTTAACAATAGATGATGTTCAAGGCCCTTTAACATACATTTGATCTATTAATAAGTCTTAATCAAGAAGAAAAGATTTGATTGATTTAAAGACAACAACAACAACAAAAAACAAAACATGTATCCTCTGTGAAACGCCTGTAAACTCAGAATGCTCAATTATCCGCTAAAGCAATGTCAAATCTGCTGCTGAGGTGAGACGAGAAGCTGCTCGGAGCTTGTAAGTGTGGAGAAAATCAGAGTCCTGCAACTTGTGTGTAGGCTGCTTCTTTGCCTGAGGATGATTTGTTGGAAAACTAGCAACAACATCAGAGACAATATGCCCAAACAAATATCCACCAGAGAGCAGTGGTGCTTTCCTGAGCGTAAAAAACCGCACATTTAATAAGATTTGTGAGAGAGCGGGCTTGCACAACTTGCAGCTGTACTGTAGGTCGGCTGTTGGGAAGGACACAAGGTTACAAAATTTTATTCTAACATAAGTGGGGTTTTTTTTTGTTATTATAATTAATGGTGAGCACAAAACCAGTCCAGGGTGGTAAACATGTGGGTGTTTTAAAACAATGGCTCAATCCCAACTGTGTAAAGCGAGATACAGTCTGTGTAGTAGAACTGAGAGAGATGTCTAAAACATAACAAATCGATATTTTATGTATATAATACTTGTTATTTTCTTTCAAATGTAGCCACACATGGACATATATATATATGCATTTTTTCTGAAATATCTCTAATGGACAAAATAAGAGGCTGCAGAGGCTGAGGTGCCTGACTTTTAGTCCACATTACGGGTTAATTTCCCCCAAAAATAGGACCCTACACTTCCCATAATGTAAGTTGAAAGACCATGTATCTTAATGCTCTTGTCTTCCAGGTTCTTCATGCACTGATTTGTTACGAAGGTGCTCTGGTATAAGGTATATTCTTTAAGTCCAAACAGAGATAGCCCCGATGACATGAGGAGGTATTTTCTCAGACTTGGGCTGTGCCTGAAACTGCTCTCTATTTACCACATAAAGCACTACATTTACTGCCTGCCTTGAGTCTCCCGATTTTGAGTTTGAAATTTATTCATTATATAGTGCCACTTCCACAGTAGAACAAAAAAAAAAAAGGTGTCCATGGCATGTGGGCTTGTTTCTGCAAACAAATAAAACAATATGTAGTTTTTTTTATAGATGCAACAATTACAGACATGCTTAATTATGCCTGTCAGTGATGAATCCAAAGAATTGATGAGTTTCCAGAATCTAAATTTACTGTACTATTGTTTGTTTATTACATAGGAAATAATCGATGCGTGAACTGCTCCAGAGCCGCAGGAAACGTACGATGAGGTGCTGCGATGAGGTGATGCTGAGGTGCTAAATTCCCTCTAAATTAGCTCAAACCAGTAAAGCAAATTTCTCATTTAATGTTGATGGATTTTAAATGACAAACCAAATGCTATTAGGCAAATTTAGATGACCTTACAGCGAGTCCTCAACATTAAACAAGACATTGCATTGTTTGTCCATTGTCCACTCCCTTTAGGAGCATAAGCATTTTCTGATGTGATGCCCCTATTAGCAGGACGACATCAGTGGTCTGTGTCTTCTAAACTGCTATAAATCAGTCTAGTTAATGCAGGATTTTCCTAAAAACAATGCACAGATTCACACAAAAATAATCCCTCTCAATGATCACCCTCAACCCACCAGCGTGTGGCGGCGCCTGCATCTACAAAGACCCCCCCTCCCCCCAACTGTACCATCTTATTTTCTCATTATTTTGCTCTGCTCGGATTGCCCTACCAACCTAAAACGTCACTACTTTGACGAATGAGATTCAATCGATAAATCAATCAATCAAGCATCTTTCTGGTGCATTAACAAAGAGCAACTGACAAATCCTGCTCATTCTGCCTTTAAGGTTTGAGTGAGTTTAGGCACAAAATGACTTGTCAGGTTTAAGGAAAGGAAATGGTTAGGACTGAAATTACTACGTTACGGTTAGGGGACTGTAATTGTTATGGTTACGGTAATAAACACCCATGTTTTGTTGAGCAATCCATCTCCCGTCATGTGTTACTGCAGCTGCAAGAGGGCTTTGTCACTCATTTTATGCGGTCATACATCGTGAGCTGGACGGTCTCTACTTCAGGTCTGTTTTTAAAGTGCATGAAATAGGTTTCGGCTAAATGCTTGCATGACAATGCAAAGTTCAAAATGAGCAACACTTGAAATCATGAAAATGAATAATCAATCATTACAGCATGGGGCACATGTATGAACTATTCTACCTCTCCAAGTGTTTGTAAAACGGTTTCTTCCAGTCATGATTGTACCAGATATTTTGTTTTTAAAATATATATTCTTTCAGAGGGCTCTTTGATTTTCTTGCAGAGGATTCTATGATCCTCCCCAGAAAAATAAAAAAGAAATACTAGATACTTTAGTTGGAGCAGCTGTAGCAGAAAATATATCAGGTTTTTACATGACAGACTGTACGCCATGGTCCAGAGGATATACAGAGCCAAAATGGAGTCCACACCTCTCTGAATTTGTGAATTTCAAGCTGATCAGAATCTCCTCTTGTCACTCATCTCATTCTTTTCAACTCTGCTGTTAAGTGAGCTGTGGTGAGAAAAGACTTACTTCTCTCCGCATGTTCGACTTTGCTTTGCGTTGCATCATGTCGGTCCAAAGCGTGGCCAGCAGGTTTGTGTGAGAACTTGAATGAAGTGGCAGGTGCAGGTGCTTCAATATACCGACAGAATACTAATAAATTTGATGAAAAGCTTGATAGGAGATTTTATTAAAGAGTTGGTGAGGTGGCAAATCACTGAGGCAAGTGAGAGCCAGAGAGCCGACTCCCACGCTCAGTCAAAGACAGGAGGCCTGTAACTGTCAGCCTGCCTGGAATGAAACAATAGATTCAAATAGAGTCTTGCCTACTCCAAATTGATAATCCAGCCGCCAGCGGGTTTCTCATCCAGATCGGAGTGGTGCACCAGCAGGGTAGTTAACCAGTAATCAAGTCACATCCGTCATCCAATTCCAAATTCTCCACCTCGCACTCCTCCTCCCTCCCCCTCCTCCCTCCCCTCCGCCTGGCTTAACTCGTCCTCTTGTGTTTTCCCTGAGTGACACTTGGAAGTTGGGGAGCAGCTTCACTGATTGCCCTTGATGTGAATCAGATGCATCTGCCTGCTTGTTGCCAGTTCCCCACTTCTTAGCCGTTGGTCAGATGGGGGGAAACAAGACACAGAGACACAGAGCTCCTGGTGGATAAGTGCTGCACTCGGCATTACATTTATTTTGGTTATATTACACCTAAGGGTGTCCCGTCAGGATTTCTGGGGCTCATCACCGGTCGCTGGAAGCAAATATCGGCTAATACAGATCGCAGGGTCTATTTAAGGTCTTGTTATTTATTGTGAAGCTGTACTATTATTTATTTATTGTGAGGAGAAATCTGTAATATATTTACTGTAATAAATCAGTGTAAATACTCGCTTCTCTGACATCAACAATGTAGTAGCAGTGTCACCTTTTGAAATTTCTATTTCCAGACTGGAATAACTGTTTTAGTTTGCCCGTGTCATGTCAATTTGGAGGTAAAATCAAGGCAGATTTTTTGCAGAATGAGGAAGTGTCTGTTTATGAGTCATAAGAAATCATCAACAATCTTCTAGAAGGAGAAGATGTTTATAATGAATTAGAAACAGCTGATTAACTTTACAGTGTAGGATTGCCTTCGGTTGTAATTGTCAGTTTACGATGTCCACATCCTGCGGTGTTCCTGCAGCCTGTCTGAGTTTCCTCAAGCCTGGAGAGGAGTGGGTGGGGGAGAAACAACTAGATTTCTGCCTATTTAATGTACAGTCTATGGCTCCAACTTGATTCCTTTAACTATTCTTAACAACATTTACAACAACAACATTAAGGGCAAGTATTAAAGAACCTGAGTTGAATTGAATCGAAAAATCTGTAGAATCAATGTGGTACTGTTATGATTTTAGTGTACTTTATCTCTTTAGCATCATTAAAGGTTCTGTGAAGGAAAAAGATGTAGGCCTGTGTATTTCAACAAAGGAAAATAAGAAAAAAATGGAAACCTTCCTGTTTTTCACAACCTTTGTGTCCATTCAAGTATATATTTCTGAGTTTATGAGGTGTACTTGAATGCACCATCAAGTCTCGGTCACTGCCCGCGTGCTTTTCCGTACAAAGTGATGTTGATTTGTGAGTTTACGAGCTGCACCTGACTGCACCATAAAATCCCCCTTTACTCCTTGAAGGAGAGAATCTACCCGCATACGGCTCTTGGTGTTTGTATGTTTTTTTCAGACGCTGCCACTTCGTCATCTGATTGGCTGTTCTCTTCTGTCTTTATAGAGCAGGGTGTTTGTGGGGTTTAAGTCTAATATCCAGTCATCTCAATTATTACTGTCAAAATATGGTTTTGACAGGGCTTTAAAATGGAAGTTAACTTTAATTTTATAAAGTTGCTTTGTTCAGCCTCGCTATTAAATGTGTTTTGGTGAAAAAATCGTCCTAATCACACTGTAACAACTACAAAATGAAATCAACACGGAACCAATACAGGGTTAAACTTTTCTTTTTTTGGTCACTTACCCTGTGGGGCAAGGGGATCAGAAATCTACTTGCCCAAAGTCAACTTTTACTTGCCCTGTGCATAATTTGTCATGATAAACCTGGGACTGCAACGTCTATAAAATGTCAGGAAATTTCCATCCCAGTTTTTCAAGTCCATGATGTCCTTGTTTAAATGTCTTGTTTGATATGATAATAAACAAAGAAAATCTTGTAATCTCCATATTTAAAAACTGCATTTTCTGTCATTTTTGCATGAAAAAATACAAAAATGTTCACGTAATTAAATATCAAAATAGTTTAATAGTTTAATTCTGTTTTACCACGTGCCTGATCAGGCAAGTGAGTTGCTTGATTTACAAGCCTGACATGGCATTTTACTTGCCCTGGGCAAGTGGGCAGTCATTATTGTCGAGCCCTGCAATAACCACTAATGTGCAGCCTGGTCAGAATTTATTGGAGCACACCCAGCTGGTGGACTTTACACAGAATGCCAGAATGAATGTGAAATAGGTCTCGAATTGCATTTGTAATGGTCTTAAAAAGGTCTTTGCAGACACCCTGTAGAGACCAACCAATCAAACTATCTAGAACAAATATCGCCTGATAAGGGTCAGTGGCTTATTGATCAGAGCCCCTTTAATTACACCTTTTATATATGAATACATGTGTAATAAAGGATAAGCAAAGTGCCGCTCCGCAGCCGTCTAATTTGGTTTGCTACAACACAAATTAGGGCCTCCTGCAGTGTATTGCACTGCCTTGCACTAAGTGAAGAGCGCCTTCACTAATGTCAGATGAAATTACTACCAGAGCTGACACAATTAGCCCATTAATCAATTAATCGAACAGAAAAGTAATCAGGAACAATTTTGATTAATCGTTTAAGACATTTCTCATTTGTGAGGATTCGCTGCATTTCTCTATCCCGTGACTGAATTTCGGACTGTTAGTCAGACAAAACAAGCTATTTAAAGATGTAACATTGGGCCTTTTGGAAATTTTCTGACGTTATATAGACCAAACAACTTAATTTATAAAAAAATAATCAGTTGAAACCTATATTTTTTATTTTTAACACTTCTATAATATCAGGCTTTAAGGAAAACAAGCACAGGTGTTAACACTGCACAACAAATGCTTCATATATAACATGTGAGGCACTTTTAACCTCTCTTCTTATAACTTTATTGTTAACGAGACAAGCTGAGAAATGTGGCAACAAACAGCTCGCAGTAATTTCCAGTGTGTTGGGGATGTGTGAGGTAAATCTCACCTCTGCAGTGCAGGTCAGACACAAAGCTATAGTTTAATAATTGCCTGCTGCCCACAGAGTTTTACCCGACAGGGTGTGCGCGGCGTTGAAGTTGGCTTTGGGTTCATATTGACCAGCTGGACACAGTCTCACTCTGTGTTGTTCGTATCAAGCGTGATCACTCACACGCGGAGGTATTTTAGGAAGTGCTTTGTGTCATCCTGTGGCTTAAATCGTCCGTTAAGCACTTACCACCTCTGCTAAACAATGTCCGGAGGGGAAACACTGCAAATCCATATTTAACAGAGCTGAAGATTTTGAGTTTAAGATGTTTTTAAGTGTCCTTAAACGATATTCTAACTTAGTGAAAAATGTATTATTGTACTCGCATTACCACTTCAGTGCATTAAATGAAACATAGTGCTTTACTTTCTCTACATCTACCTTTACTTTACCTTTCCTGTCCCCATAAATCACCTCTTACACTCTTCATTTTATTTATTTAACCGTTATTTAATCAGGAGTGTCTCATTAAGATTACAAATCTCATTTTTAAGAGTATCCCGGACCAGGCAGCATTCGGGTAGTTTTGCAGCTGATTCCAAGTAGAGGGAGCAACTTACTTAAATGCTTTGTTTCCTGGTTCAGTATGGACTCTGGAGACAGTTAGTAAGAATAAATTCTGGAAACAAAGACAGTTATTTCCCTTTTTTTTTGAAGAAGAAGAAGAATGTGTGTCTGCAGATACAATTGAAGCAGATCAAGAATAGCCTTATAAATAAGAATATACCAAAGGTCATAAATGAATGAAATTAATATAACAAATTATTATACAGGAGTTAAACTCTGAAAAACACACTGTATCATGTTCAACTTTATGTACAATACATTTATTATGTTATGTACTGGCCCATGTTTGTGGGTTTTTGTGTTTTAGGGACAGCAAACGCCAAAATCAAAAGCGTTTTTCTCTGACCTGTAGTGCTATTCATCTTTCTACAACAACGTTTGGTTGCTGAGTTTTGGAGATATGGGCTGTAGAGATGTCTGTCTTCTCTCGAATATAATAAAAGTTAAATGGTGCTTGGCTGTTGGTGCTCAAACTGTCCCCCAGAAATAAAATAAAATGAATACTCAATAGCAGTGTCTCTCATGACATGGTTACTCAAGATAATCTGCAGACCTTGCTGTGATCAGTTTCATGTAGGAACTACTGTGTAAGGAAATAACAGTTCAAATGTTATTTTATTTTATTTTATTTTGTACCGCTTTGAGCACCACAAGCTGAGCTCCATCTAGTTCAATCACATCTGAGAGAAAGCAGCTATCCCTACGGCCAATATCTCCAAAACTCAGCAGCTAACACCAAAACAATCTTGATAGATAAAAAGCACTACAGGTAAGAGGGAAAAAATATATATTTTGGGGTGAACTGTCCCTTTAAATTCCGTAGAATTTCATACTGGGTACTTCTGTCACGGTGTGGTGTTGCTAACACTGTTGCTCTAACAAATGAAGACACTGTGAAGTTGTAGCGTTAATGTCCCGAGGACGTCGCCTCTGGTGTGAGACAACTTACTTCTTGTAACGTTCTCTGACAAACAAGGCTGGATTAGATGTTGTCATGAAATGTCTCTGAGGGCGGGAAAAAAGTGAGGCTCTCCCACACAAAAGGGATCGCTTTATCGTTCGCGATTGCACTCGGCATTGATGTCTGGCGGAGTGTGCCTTTTCAGAGTAAACAAAAAAAGTCCAAGCTCAATCCAGCTTGATTATAGCACAACAATTACTGAAGCTGGAAACACTGTGTTGCACAGCTTTGAAAAGCCAGGATGGGCGGAATTGCATTAGATACACTCAAATCCCAGATTTAATTGAAGCTGGCAACCATAAGAGGTTCCTGGGATGCTTTTAAAGCCGTAATTTGTGTGATATAGGTCCTCTAGATGAGAGATTCTGCCATAAGAAGACAGAATGAGTCACACTGACGTCACACATCAAGCTGAGAGAAGACGTAGAACCTGAACGTCCACGTCTCACTGATGCCAACTGTATGTATTATGCAAAATACAGGAGGGATGTATAGAAAACAAGCTGTGTGAATATATAATTAGCCAGGGAAAAAAAATGGGTTTGGCTTTGACCTGGTTAATTTTAAATCAAACGCAGCTTTTCCAGGCATGCTGGTAGTTTGATTGAGAGGGTTTCATGTCACTGTGAAAATGATTTGGATTGAACACGACAACGGAGAGAGCCGAGCGGATTGTCTGATGAGCTCAACTGAGGCAGAAAATAGAGGAAGACACTCAGGGTTTACTTTCCTCCTTTACATATGGTTGAAGGTAAACCACAGCAGGAGACAAAGACAGAAATTATTATCTTATTTTCATTATTATTTTGTGTTTTTATCATCATTCAATTAAGAATAAGGATAATATTAGCATTATACTGTATCTGTTTCAGGTGTTTTTAATAGCTTTATTATTTGTTTCACTTGCTTAAAGGGAAATGGCAGAGGTGGCATGAAGTATGCACATGTGTACGCACACGTACACACATTAATGTACCGTTTCATATCTTCTTTAAGTAGATATTTTTTAATTTAAAAGATAAACACCAATCACAACAGACTGGCGCCACAAAAATAGAATATAAAGTTTTGATACTTTATTCTTTAAGTCCTCAAAAATAAATTGTACCTCCATTATACATTTATTATATAAATAAATTAACCTTGTAAACAATTAAAAGTAGGCTACATACAAAAGAAATTTAAAACCATTAAACAGTTGGCTCAAACTAACGTCCCACCTCTCACTGGACAGACAACCAATCGTATTTGAGGATAATGAGGTGGCACTTGGAGTGGCCACTCAGATTGCAGGGGTGGCCAGAGCCATCTTCCAGCAGTAGAATTGTATTGTATTATATTATATCTACTGGGACTACTTTCTTTCTAGTAGAAACTACTTTCTTTCTACTAGAAAGAAAGTAGGTCCTACATGAAACTGCTCACAACAAGGCCTGTGAACAATATTGAGTAAATAGGTCATGATTTCTGGAAAGAGACACTGGTTTTTAATTTTTCAGATTTAATTTTTGGGGTCTTCTCTCTGTGGCTCATGTCTCTAAAACTCTGCAGCTCACATCAGAATCTACATGGATAAATCACACTACAGACTAGAGGAAAAATATGTGTTTTTGATTCTGGGGTGAATTGTCCCTTTAAGTTTCACATTTCTGTTGCATATTTTCTCTTATTTGTTTTGTTCTTTTGTGGCGGTTTCCTCTCTGTCTGCTAAAAAGGCCTACCTATCTGTCTAGAAACAGCATTGTTTCCAAGTACATGTGGAGAATGATAGAGTGTTAAATGTCGAGGGAAAGTAATTGGCATCTACTTATGCATGAAAATGCCTGCAAGTAATCATTGAATTATTCATCTAATATGCTAAGTATTTCTATTTCAATGCCTTAAACCTCCCTTGGTGGAAAATTACATAACTTAAGTGATGAACAAATTAGAAGGACTCACTTTTCAAGGATGTGGAAACAGAGAGATCTTATATCATTTTCGTATCACAATTTCACGGCCACTGTAATGTAATATCAGCTGCTCAAATGAAATTAAAAAAACACATTTAAAATGTTTGCAGGACATTTTTACAAGAGGACAAAATTCCCTGCTGTGATCTTAACATCCACACAAACACGTGCGAGGACAGTAAATTCATTACTTTTCTGCGCGCATCCAATTTCAATCACATAATTCAAGGAAGAGTGAAATATGCTGAATATCTGCATTCCTTGCTCATGTGTAAAATTGGTTTACACTACTTTAATTTCATCTATCTAAATGATAAAATACTTAAATGCAAATTGCTTTACACTTAATTATTTAGTAACAGATGCATCCAGGCTCTCATTGTTGGATTGCACTTGTTTTCAAATCATTATTTTTAATTATTTGATCAGATTGACATTTTAATTAAACAAATTATGAACATTTTATTATTTTGTTGCTCAGTTTTATCAAGTTAAACCATCTACTGTTACTTTTTTATTTTTAAATTAACACTTCGGAGAATCATTTGTTCAGTGAACTGAAGTGTTAAAAGACTATTTATAGCAGGTTTTATTAGCAGAGCTGAAAAGAGAAAATTATCCTTAACAATTGCAGATTCACTGACATGTTGAAATCATTGTGTTTGCCACTTCATCATGGTAATAATACCAAGAGGGCATCCCATAGTGTCAGAATACTTGTCAAAAACACAAAATTACTCATAATCACAGCAAAGAATGCAGTCATGAAAAGAAAATGAATAAGCTCCTTTACAAAAACACACCCTTATTTTGTTAAAAGTGTCCAACAGCGTCCATAAATACCCACATTTTCTCAGTAAAACTTAACAACAGCACGCTGGGAGATAATTTTAGAAGTTTAGGGGAGCTGTGGGCGCAATGAGAAAATAAATTACATCTTTGATGTAGTTCACACTCAGTAGGATAAAACACAAGATAAAAGAGGGATAATCACTGAATATTTGCCAGCAACACTGGCAGCACAGTTAAGACAAAAAGGCATCAGTTCAACAAAATCCAAAGTCCTTCTCAGACTTACATTACCTACGGCAGCAGTTCTCAAACAGGGGTCTGGGGACCCTCAGGGGTCCATGACGAGGTTTGAGAGTCGTTTAAAGATACAATATGTAAGTTCTGCCATTAGTTTCTCTCACATTAAAGCAATAACAAAAGATGTAGTTTGATGACATCGTGAGGTAGCGTGGGATCTTGGGAGTTGTTGTCTTCACTGTTAAACAACCACCATCGCGGATGAAAATCTATCTGACATGACTCAGACAGAATATTTAAGTTTTATAGATGTTACGTTTAGTCACATTCGGCAACTTCCTTCCTCACTCTGATAAATCTGTCGTATCCTGTGTTCCAGGAAGTTACAGCAACTAGAAGGAAATACACCGTTACCTTAAATAATTTACAGATTTCTCTGTGTTTGACCATTATTATTTCCACTAATCAAGTCACATATCACCATCATAATTTCAGTCAAAATAATCTCAATATGATTTTCAAATATATTTTTTTTACCATATCTTGCAGCCCTATTATGTAAATATTTTTATATTTGTATTTAGGTTCAGATTTTTGTGACCAATTTTCTGAAATTTCAAGTGTCGATATTTCTTTGGACATGTTGCGCATTAATTTTGACCTTTATTGACGAAGCAAAATTGGCTTCCTCTCCATCAATTGTTCCATCATCTCCCCCAACTAAACAATTAAAGAAGATTTAATGGCAGACGTCCCCTGACACGCTCGCAATTAATATTCCCTGCTGTCTGCGATGTTTATACAACAGTTGGTAAACATGACTGACTTTTGTTGCAGATGTTGGATGGTGGTCATGCTCTGCTAGAGGAGTATATTAATTCACTGACAGGCCTTGGGCAGTCCCCCTTATTAAAACTATTTATTTGCCCCCTCCTAATGGCATAATTAATCCAGCCTGAAATTGGAAGTACCACATAAACCGCTGTCTGCCTATAATCTGCATGACGGCAAATAAACGCCTTTTATGCTCGGTAGCTGTCGGTTTCTGTGGCTGTTGCCTTGTAAAATATTAAATATTTAACTTTGATCCTGCAATCAGGGACATTGGATCGTGTATTAGCATGCACAGCACTCACTGTGTTTTATTTTCAAGACCAAGACATTTGTCACCGAACCCTCTGATGAATACTGACACAATTAGATGTTTTTGTAGGAAGTTTATCACATTTTAAGTGTAATTATACCTCATAGTTAACGTTCAACCCCTTAACAACCGTTAGGTAACATTCTGCTTCCTCTTAATACTAGTAGTCTTATGTAACTAAGCACAATTTCTCAATTTTTGACATACTTGTACTTTACTTAAACTTAATACGGGGTGTTTTGAATTGGTTATGAGACAATCTCAGTTTTATACGACCTACATGAACAAATGAGACCATCAGCAACAATTTCAGCTCTTTTATAGTTATTCTGAGTGGCTGCCACCAGGTCAGATTCCCCATGAAATCAGATGAAACTAGCCTGTTTCTCAGGGGAAAGTTAGAGTGAATAGTACGTTAGCCAATTAAAAATGAGCAGGACGAGATTTTTCTTCAGATGACTTTCATTTGGCGTTATATTTTGTAGTTATGGCTGTAAAAGCACTACCACTTTTGTCCACAGGGACCTCCAAAATCAACACGATATGAACGTTCCTTTAAGTATTTCCATGTTATGCTATTTACTTTTTTTGAAGGTAAAGATTGTACTTTTTACTCCACTTAATGTATTTCAAAGTTTTAGTTACTACTTATTTACTGTGCAGATTTATATTATTAATACAAAATATGAATCAACAATAAATTATTGCGTGTACTAAATACTGCGTGTATTAAAAGTCATTTGAAGCCTTTAATAACTGTCTAAAATCGCCAAATCGTATTTTAAATGCTGCAGAAATGTGTGGCTCTTTGCGCTGTGCAATACGAACACTGCACACGAACCTACAAAACATGACAACAACTCACTAAATGCTTCATCTTTTCAGACCAAAAAAGGTCACAGTGTCAGTCGACTAACTGGGCACATCCCTTGCTGTACTTTGTAACTTCCCACCTCTGCTTAATACTGAAAAAGAAAAACATTGGTTTAATAATGGTGGCAGGTAGTGTTTTTCTGTCTCCGTGTGCTGTACTTGGTGACTCTGGTACATAAATTGATAAACCAGGACGCAGGGGACAGCATATAACCCCAGGGGTAGAAATAGGCCGCGAGGCATCCCAGCGGCATTTTTGGGAGAAAACTTCAAGAGGGGACAGGGCTTCAGGTTTGCCCTGAAATGACCCCGTCGAAGTGACGCTTACTTATTTGAACTTAACAAGTTATTCAACGGGTTATTTGACGGACACTGAACAATGAGGCGGTTGTTCTAAAATAAATCAAAGGAATTTGCATGACAGCGACAAGTCAGATTTTGCTTGCCAGCCAGTTTAGTTTCAGACTTTGTCAAATTGTTCGTTGTTCGTTGGATGATAGATGTTGATGAGTAATGAGTTGTCAAATCTGAAGCCAAACAAGACAGAGAAGCGTGAGTTGGAAAGTAACTTGTTTAGTTTCCAAGACGACATGCCGTTTATGTAAAACTGACAGATTGTTGGCTGTGTATTTATTGTGGTCATTGGATTATGTGTATAGCTGACATGTGAAATGAGTGATTGATAGTGCTCAGAGACCTCAGCTGTGGGTGGGTATTAAAATAACAGGTCTGCTACTGGAAAGGCCTCTAAAGACACTGAGCCCAGGGGAATCCTTTAATTTTGTCCTTGCCTGAACCGCCGACTGCCTCCTGCAAGTTTTTCCAAAAATAGCAGGAAGAGTTGATGTTGGGGAGGGGGGGAGAAATCAGATTACTCAACCTGCTTACACACGGAGCTATGATTATTTTACTGCAGCTAATTGCTAAGCAGAAGATGGTGGATGATATCCTCAGTGTCCTTGTGTTAAGTTTTACGGGTCCCTACAAAATGTGCAACCATCTTTTTGTGATTGCTATCAACTGTTTTTTTTTTGTTTGTTTGTTTGTTGTTGTTGTTTTTTAATACCAACAGAACAAACAATACAAGCCGAGGAATGATTACCCGGTTCAAACCATTCCCAAACAGCAAATAAAAAGTATAACAAAGCAGGAAAGAGATGGAAAAATACATACATAAATAAATCAAGATGAGAAAATGATAGCAACACAGCCAGTTTACAACAGAGTAACACAGGTGTGGAGATAGTTGTATGCAGAAATATAGTCCCATCATGCAGGTGTGACTCTTAAGTTTGACTCCTGTGGATACTGGGAATAAAACATTAACTTTAATGCCCCAACACGGTGGGAAAAACGCTTTGCGCTGGCTGTCCCATTGCGTTCCTATGGAGAGAGCGATGGTGCCCGACCAAGCAGCACTGCTACCCTCGCTGGGTGCTGGGTCTGCCGCTGACCACTGCCCTCGAAGTTCAGATTACTTGAACTGATGATTCGTGTCTTGAAGAGAACCCCAGGCCCGCTGAAGATCGTTTCAACATCACACCGAAGGCTCAACGTACAAAAATCTTGCGAGAGCGCTGCAAATTAAGGGTTCCCTTCCAGACACAACAGGAGGGAAGTGTTTCAGGGTTCCTGAAACTACAATACAACGTTAAAAACAGACTATGACCTCATCAGTAGATGTTATGCCCGGCGAAATGTGAACAGTCAGGTTAGGTTATAAGATCTGTGAATCATATAGTTTATGAACTACTTAGTTTATGAAAGCCGTTTGTATACCAGGCAGACAGGACGTAGCGGTTGTAGCGTTGTGCTTTGCTTCTCTGCGCCCTCCTCTTGTATCATTTCCATGAAAATCCCGCTGCTGTCGGTTTATTCTGTGCGGCTCTCTGCTCTCCTCACTGCACCTTTAACTTGTTAGCCGCAGGCTTGTTACTGTGGTCTCATTTCAAGAAATATATTTTAGTTAATGCAATAAACAAAATGCTCTGTGAAACTCTGCCCACACAAGATTAAAATTTAAATTGTAAGATTTTACTGGTTTTTGCTCTTGTAAAACCACATCATTATAGTCTGACCTACAGTGCGTCGTGAATCTTGTGTTTTAAATAGCCTCTGTCAAGAGTTCATTAGAGGCTGCGGGACTTACAAATGCAAACTGCCAATGATGTGGTGGACATTATGCTTCATTAGGTTTATGAGAACATAGTTGGAAAAGTGTCATGAGGCTGTCCAGACGGGCTGCACTTATGTTTCCTCATATCAGGCTACACTGATGAATCCAAACTAACTTTTTAAAACACTGAAGTCACACAAAGACACAGACTAGTACAGATAAGTACATGGATAAGTACATCATACAGTCTCACTCAAAGAATCCACAATATCCCTTTAAGGTCTTAGAATCCTCATTCTAGGGACTATTTGTATATTCATGAATCCTTCAATATTAAATTAAGGAAAGGTGTAGAGCTATATATGACATTTTAACAAGGTATTTGAACTTATTTTGCAAAAAAAGACCATATCAGACACAATTTATTACTTCATAAAGAGCATTTTTTATTGTTTAAAGCATGACTGGACATGGACTTTAAAAGTAGAGTCAGTGGGATTTGTCCGAGCTGTTCAGAAACGCATCAGGACATCAAATACCAACATTTTTGGTTGGTGAAACATCCCGAGCAAAGCAAAACAATGTGGAAAAATAAGGAAATACAGACAGTGGATAGAGTCTCTGTAGACGCGGTTTATAAGCATCATAAGTGATGACTGAAGGGGATTATGTGACATGAGTCTGTGCATTGTGTTTTTAGGAACATGTTGCAGATTATACCTTTTTATACCTTTGCTGTTAGCTTCTTAGTAACAGCACGATACATATCACGGTATCTGGGTTGCTTGCTTACAGTATACTGTAGGCAAGGTGATATATTGCAATTTTTAAATCTAATTTTTGGAAAATTTTCATAGTATATAGAACACATCACCATATGAATAAAATCTGAGTTTAAAGTGTGTGTGTGTTTTTTTTATTTGAAAATATCCACAGTAGTTCGATAAATGCTCAGCATGCTTTGATTCAGTTCAAAGTTGTGCACAGATTGCACTTCTCTCCTGCTAAATTGCAAAATAAATTCAAAGATGTCTCATCCCTTTGTGTGAAATGTTCAAAAGAACAAGGTAGTCTGTCTCAAAAATTCTTACAGTGTCCTAGACCACAAACTCTCTGGAGTTATTTATTTGTTTCCTTTTTTTTTTGCCAAGGCTTTTGATACAAAGTCCCCCCCTCCCCTGCCCATCTTACTGCATTATTTGTGGTGGTTGAGCGAGGGACAGGACATATCTATGTCCACACTGTTAGCCAGAAAACTGCTGCTACAATTCTGGAAATCTGAGAAGTCACCAACATTTGATATGTGGCTAAAGGAATTAGGAAATGTGTTACATCTCGAGAAATTTTGATTTACTATGTCAAACAGAGTGGGACTATTTGAGAGAATTTGGCAGCCTGTTGTTAGTCTGATTGAAAACCCTAAGTGAAGGAACAATGGTCCTTCTAACTTGATCAGGGTGTCATAACAACCTGTAACTTTATCCTGAATTTATCCTTCTTTTCGCACATGTTCCAATGTTTTTTATACCGGTGTTCAAAATCAATGAACAGAAAAAAAGTTAAGTTATGATTTTATTCAGTCAGAACAGTGAAGAACAAAAGTGCTATCTCACGATCACACAACACGCAATGAACCATAACCACGAATCTTTGTGTGTATCATGATATCACTGTGCAGTATTTTTGAGAGCTGATTCAACATCACAGAACGTGATACTCAAATATTCAAATAAATCACTATTATCTAACTCGCCTGGTATCGAGGTGCGAGATGTTTTCTTTCGTGACAGCCGTGATTCGACGCACGCTTCACCGTCAGGAGTGTAAAGCAACACGCTAAAGTAAACAGTGCTGTACTGACTGTGCTGTTGTGGCATCCACGTCAAACTATCAGAAAACTTAACATTACACAAACACAGTTTGACGTTATATATTTATTTAATCCTATGAAAGAACTAGAAAAAAAGACCTCTGTAAACCAAATTCAATCCTTTTAAACTCATTGCTTTTTTTTTTTTTTTTAACACTTTTGACCCTGCAGGTAGCCTGTATATGTAGACTCTGACAGTATTTACAGACTTGCTTTTGTCAACAGCGGACCACGAGCACCTGCAGCTCTCTCTGCGAGGCCTTGGCTCCCTTTATTGAGCCGTTGCTTGGCTGTTGACTGCGGTGTTCGGTGGCGTTTCCTTTAGCCTCAGCAGTTCTTTTTCACACTGCAGGGTCAGCCTCATATAACTCGGAGAACCCGCTGTGACTCCAAGGGTAAAGAAATATTTGTCCTCAATAATCGGATCCAATAAATGATGCCTCCCCCTTGGTCTCGGGAGTTTGATGAGTTTCATGAAGACAGGCGGGCCCTGATTTCAAAGTGCAGATGCCTGAAATGAAAGATTTCATTATCTCATCACTGCTGCTTTATGGCCATGTGCCTGGTGGTGCCTTTTCTTGATCATAAGCCTTTTTGTCAGGCATTCTGCTCCTCATTATCACACTTCTGTGTCTTGAAAAAGAAGGATCTTTGTTTGGGAGGAGGCTGCGAGAACACTGGACTCTTAGGAGGTCATGGTGCAACCGTGCAGCTGTTACCATTTGTTTGCTGTAATGAGCAATTTATAGTGGACGGGGAGGAAAAAAAAAAACCCAGGCTTTATCTAAGAATCCTGTGATATACATGTTTCTGTGTCAGCGGGCCTCAAATTATGGGTCTTATTCATTTCCACAGATACCCAAGGGCCTGTTCCATTGGGTAATGAATAATATGGCAGGCGGGGAGGGATCTCTCACCCCGTCTTCCACCGTTACATGAACCTGCAATAAATTTCCCGCCAATGCCATATGGTGGCAAGTCATGTGTGGGATTCAGTATGCCGTGTTATTTATTTATTTCCCAGGTGTTGCTTTTCTATGTGTGATTTATGTGTTATTGTGTATGATCTGCTGCTGGGATCTATGACATGGTAGTGTGCAGGGTTTTTGGAAGGAGGCCCAGGCTGAAACGCAGCCATGGATTCAGAATAACGTGGCAGCACTTGCCTCCATCCATGAGCATTTCAGTTTTTTGTTGTTTTTTTTTTTCTTCTCTTTTTGGATCTCGAGTGAGGAATGGTCAATCAGATCCTCCTCCTGTGAAACATGATTCATGTAAAAGGCGACGAAAGTGAGAGATTTTGTGACTACCAGCAAGTATTTAGCAGGGAATTATTCAGCTATATCAAGTGCATATGCTTTGCTTGAAGCTGTTGCTGTCATTTGGAGTTTGTGATGATTACATAAGGAAGTAAGCAGAGAAAAAACTCTTTTGATCTTTTGAATTTAGTTGTGGAGGGAAAAAAAGTAAATATCTCTTTAACGAGCTGTGTTGGAGTTCGCTGGGTTTGTGGTTATTTCTTTATTCATAACCCAGATTTTTTATTTCAGTTGGGTTTACCTCTGGATCAACCCCACTAAAAAATGCCTGTGTATATTCCACCAGTGTGTAAGAGCAAATTAACTGAGAAAGAAACATTATTGATATTATATATCAGTATTGTGATATACGACTATGGATCATTTTATTGTGATGTGTGATAAATGCTGTCTCTCCAGGTTTTAAAGGCTGCACTGCAATAAGTGATGACATGTAATCAGACTGTTTTAGCTGTTCTATTATTTACTGTTAACCCCCCTCAGTCATTATATCCACATTACTGATGATTATTATTATATTAATATCAATATCAGTGTATTTGGTAGTTTAAACAAAATCAATTTATCTTATTCTATAAGATCTTCATGCGTGATGTGTGTTGTGATATATAACATACTGGAAAATATTTTTTATAAGCCATATCTCCAAGCCCTAATGTGGGGTTGAAAACCTTTTTAATTTAATCAGAATCAGGTTTATTAATTTTAACATAGTAAGTAGAAAAATATAAAGAAAAATAAACAGAAAGTAACAATAAAAATGAAAAAAAATATATATATAAAGAAGGATAAACAGTAAGTACTGCAAGTCAAGCACAATCAATGGAAAATAGAAAATTTACAATGAAAATATGTAAAATATTATAAAAGATATGCACAATACATTATTTAAATGAAAGAGCTGCACAGTTTTGTGCTGGAAAGTGCAAAAGTTCATAGTGTGCAGAACTGAATATTTGAAATGTGCAAGATAGTAACCCAAAAAATATCTGCCAAGTCACAAAATGATTATACAGAAAGTTCAAGTAAAATCATATCATGGCAACATTCAAGTTTTTATGGTTATGTTTCACCTCTCTAAGCATTGGTTTAAGGTTAAAGATGTCAGTCCTCAATGAATGTAAAAAAGTCAACATTGACTTGAAGCTCAACTAAGCGCCTGTTTACAGTTTCAAGATTTAACCAAAACTAAAATATTTGGCTGAAACCTTCATCAGTGTGTTTAAGAGCCAGTTATCGATACTTTCTACCTTTAAGGTATCAATTGAAATAACTCAGTTTCAAGTAAACTTCCCCAGTCAAACAATAACTATTTGTTTTGTTTGCAGCCGATCACCATGAGCGTTATTCAATTTACTGCCATGTGTATGGCTGTATTACATACCTGTGACGTCTGATAAAAATAAATTCATACAATACAAAATGATTATTTCAGCAGTGCTCCCATTTACATGATCAGAATCAGAATCAGAATCAGAAATACTTTATTGATCCCCGAGGGGAAATTGCCTTTCAGTTACATCCCGTCCAAGAAACACAACATGGGTATTGAAGTAGAAAATAAGAATCAAATGAAGCATTCTGACGGTCACGGCTGCAACTGGCTGTTATTTTCATTGTGGATTAATCTGTCGATTAGTTTCTTGATTAATCTGTAAGTTATTTGGTCCACAAAATGTCAGAAAACGATGAAAAATGTCAATCAGTGTTTCCAAAAGGCCAATATATCGTCCTCAAATGTCTTGTTTTGTCCACAACCCAAAGATATTCACTTTACTGTCATAAAGGAGTGAAAATATTCAGATTAAAGAAACTAGAATCAGAGAATCATGACTTTTTTCCCATAAAAAATACTCAAATTAATTAATCAGTTATCAAAATAGTGGGAACTTTATCGATTCATAATCAGTTGCAGCTCTACTGTTGGTATTGGTATCACTTTAAGTGTCCTGGTATTGGTATTAGTACTAGTATTGCATTTTTAAAAACTATATATAAATATATTTCTTAACTGCTTGGATAAACTGTGAGAGGATCTTTAGAAGATGCACGTAAAATGTTTCTGAAAACGTATCCTTCCATCTTAATGTATCTACTAATTTGAATTTAATCTTGAATTTTAAATCTACTACAGCTTGTTCAAGTCATCCTCTGCAGCGTCTATATAGACTATTAACCTCAATACATCATTCTCAAATTAGTTCATATCTAATAGGATGATGCCTGTTGAAGAGTGAAATTAGTTTACTTGTTGTTCAACTCTTTGGATGTTTATTTTGTCAGTCCCAGAGAACAGTTTTGTTGTTAAATCAGTTTTCTTAGGGAGGATCGCAGGCTGCAGCAGGGCCATTTTACCCGCTAACCTGATAAACACACCTTTTCCTGGCACGAGAAAAACAACTTTCACGTCTCGATTCCGGTTCTGTTATTAAGATTACATTATGCCACTTGTACATGACCTGTTGTTTTACGTGTTGGCTCCCTGAGAGAGCAGTAGATGGGGTCTTTTGTGCTATTATAAACAATTACAATTAGAAGACTCGAGGGCTCGTCAAAGTAACTAAATTTATGGGCTTCAGGGGAGATTTAATGCCTCCAGGCTCTTTTATTAGTGGGATAACCACATTCAGATATATTTAATTCTAAACGCCTCCCAGAAGAGTTGTTTCTGTCCTTGACTCAGTAAACAAGGATGTTACATTTAAGGAAAAATTGATTTTTCATTTTTTTTTAGATTTATTCCAGGCAGTGAAAGGGACCGTGTGGTAACTTGTATCTCTGATTATCAAGTATTACGGCTGCAAATAATATTTCCTTTTCTTTATTGATTCATCTGGCGATTGTTTTCAGGATTAATCATTTAGCCTGTGAAATGTCAAAGAACTGTGAAAAATGCTCGTCACACTTCCAAAAGTGGCGTCTTCAGTTTGCTTATTTTGTCCCACCACCAGTACAAAACCTCCAAAGACTCTTCATTTACTTTCATAAATGGTGAAGAAAATTACTTACAGCGTCCATAAAGTGCAGAACCAAGAGATACAATATACAGTATGTATCCAAAATGTTTGGGACATTTATCAAATGCAACAAATCACATATTCATTAAGGTCACAAAAATCAGTTTTCACTAAACAGTGGAGCCCTGTAATATCTTCATTAATTCAATGAGGTTTATTACTCAGTGGTGTCCTCAACTCTTTTATATTCCCTCTATACCTCCATCACATACATATGTTGTTATTTTTTAATGTTTATTTAATATTTCAATATAATGTGTACAAAAGTGACATACAGCTGAAAAAGGAAAAAGAAGAAAGGAAATGTAAATATTGTATTGCTGTTGGTGAAATCTTAATAAAAAAAATAGGTTAAAAAAAGGTTTTAAAAAAAGAAAAACTAAATGAAAAGAAAAGCAGCAAATCCTCACATTGTAGAAACTGGAACCAGCTGTTGTAACGTTTTGCTTGAAAAAAGATCAAAATGATTAATTGATTATTAAAATAGTTTGTAACCAATTTTCTTTTGATCGACTCAACTGATTAATCAAGCAATCATTGCAGCTTTACAAATTATCCACCAGGGAACGTGCATAAGGTCACAGTGTGCAGAATAAGAATATTTGAAATGTGCAAGATAAGTAGCAGGTGCTTATTAACATTTATATGTGTCAATAAGACTATAGTGGCAATAACAGTGTAACAAACATTTTTATTGCACGATTACAATTTATAAACACTTTTTTGTTAACAGTTTATAGGCTGAACGTTAATAAAATATGTTTGTAATAACATTACAAACACGTGAGTTTACTTATTACTGCTACTTATTATGTCATTGTGAATCCTTTACGAAGCTTTTGTTGTTGCTTTATCAAGATTTCTACATACTTTATTATGCATTTATTAACGGCTAACTATTCACTGATTAACAACTAAACTTGGGAGTATTGGATGTAAAGTGTGAATCATAAAATGACCGTGATGTGTTATCTATCACAGATTAAGGAAATATGTTAAGTATAAATAGAGGCTAGTTATTTTATTTCTTTCAGGCAGTGAAAGGGACCATATGGTAACTCGTAACTCTTTCGTCTCTGAACATGTCGATTAAAGGGCTAAAAGGAAAAATCAGGTTGTTAAATATGAAGCCACCAAATGTTAAATGTGAGCGTTTATTCCTTTTGTGTCAGCTCACTTTTCCTTAAACTCTTCTTTATGTACCCAGATCTTTTTGTACCCAGTTTCTCAGTACATCACTCAGTGGGGATTGCGCCATTTACAATAAAAGTTGAAAAGAAAATCTTTATAATGGCTATAGTTCGTGCAAACATGCTGTGAAGTAATATTTGGCGCTCTGGAAGCTCAGTAATAAATGACAGGAACGCCTCTGCAGTGCCATTCAATGGGGGTTCAGAGGAAAACAGGATTTGACAAATGTGCCCTGTAGAATTTTCTCTTAATAATTGGATGGACTACATGAATATTTAAATGGAGATGCAGAGGCATACCTCTGGTCAAAAGACCTATCTCTGTAAAAACGAGCCTTCGCTAAATTGGTTGATTGAAAGGAATAGAAGTTTTTTTTTTTTTCTTTTCTATTCATCCAGGGACTGTACTGAGTAGATATTAGTTTTCTCCTCTATTGCACTCCCCTTTAGCTTTAACGATGGTGCTTTTAATCCAGTTTAAAACACCTCTTTCTCCTAAGGGTGCCAATAAAGAGTGAATTCTCTCAGCCAGTGGCAGACATTTAATAGTGAAATCTCACTGTGTCATTCTCTCAACAGACAAAGCTACGATGGGCTGGAAAAGAAGCTGAAGGAAGTCTTCAGTGAGCGGAGCAGCATCCTGCACCAGCTCTCCAAGACATCAAAGGAGCTGGACAGCATAAAAGGCAACCTTCAGGTTGGAATTTGACTGTTTCTTTGTGAGATATACAGCAGTGTTTGAAGGCGTAGTTGGCTGTGAGTTCTGGGCCGGGGGTAATTTTCCAGCCTCTATTTTCAGACATTATCTGATGGCTGGGAAGCGCGTGATTCCTCTCACTTATTTTTCAATCAATCCGCTGTTCAACAACTGGCTGCTATTAAATATTAACGTGAAAATGTTTTTCAATTTAGTGAGCCCACCCATTGTCATGTCTGTGACGTGTTACTGGAAATGCAGCTGCTGAATAAGTAATGCAGAGATGGGAAAGCAGATCAATTAGCAGTGAGAAAACTTTTTTTTCCTCACTAATGGAAACAGCAGTTACAGAGCTTCGGGGATAAAGAGAAAAGGAAGATAGGAACGAGGAAAGATTGTCAGAACCAATAATTCACAAAGATTTAAACGCTGCTCCATCCACTTTTCAAAGTCTGTAACTGTAATCATCAATACTCTTTTAAAAGGAAAACTAAGGGATATTATAACAAACTCTGGCTCTTTCTGTCAGTTATGAATACTGAACTCACCACAGTAACTGTCAACTAATGGGAACGTAGCGGCCGGAAATATGTCTAATGGGGCAGCCAGCCATGATGACAGTGAGGAGCGTTCATGGCAGCGTTCATTTGATTGGTTGTTGTTAGCCTGTGTGAGACAGATGGTTCATCCAGTCACCTGCCAAGTGTTTTTTTATGAAAGTGCCTGCCCTTTTCCAAACGGTTTCGAAGGCTTCGACTTCCCAGATTGTTCTGTGTAACAAACCGTCTGACGTGTCAGGTTAACTGACGCAGCCATAAAGGGTTAAAAAGAAACCCCAGTTAGTAGTTACTAGCATTAATTTGTAAGCGAAAACAAAAGCTACTGTTAAATTTATAAACTGTCTGTTGGAAACATACATCACAGTTTACAGATCAACATTTTGATTCACCTTTAATCTAGTTAGCTCAAGTCAAAATGTAATCATATAGCCCAAAATAAAAAATAACAGGGGGCTTTACAATCTGTGCAGCGTACAGGACCCTCTGTCCTTAGACTAGAGTTGTTCTAGTACTAATATCAGTATGGGAAAATGCCTGTGATACTGCCTAAAACATGGCATCGCGTATCGTGAGTACACGAGTCTGTGCACCGATCCGATGCCACGTAATGTATTCGCCCTGAAACGGGACCCTGCTACTTCCCAGCAGGGTTGTGTATGCCAAATTTTATGGTCAGTGGAGGAGAAAAAAAAAAGCCTTGGCATAAGATTGTTTTGCAAAGTCAGGCAGAAGCCTGGAGTCTGTGTCAGGAGGAGAAATAATCTGCCTCCGACTGGGAAATCTGCGCATTTCCCAGTTGGAGCTTCTCCAGAAGTTGCCGGTGTCTTAGCAGAGCTAAGGCTGCGGCTGCAAACCTCACTGACTAAGTTATTGACTGAGTGACCATCAGTGCCACAAGTACGCGGTGTACACATATATTGTATATAACCTCTGTTATTGAACTGTGAATAGAGACACTGTTATTTCATTTTCTATTTCCCCATTTGTTTTTTGTTTTTTTGTTTTTTTTGTGGGGATCTGCGGTAAAACCCAGAGCAGACTTGCTTTTGTGATTGGGAACTGGATTATTTACTAAGTGGTTTGAAATCTGAGATTAAAAAGAGCAAGTCCCTGAGTATTTTGTATCAGCTGAGTTCAGGTATTGGAATCTGTGTCAAGAAGTTAAAAATGGTATCGGAACATCTGTCCCTTAGACCCTAAGGTAAGGATAAACTCACTCAAATACCCCTTTATTATTAAAAAATTTAAAGAAACTGTGGGGAGAGCTACAGAGGAGCATTCACTGTCCCAGGACGGACAGACACGAGGGTCTAAAGGACAGAGGATGTTGCACACTAATGAGAAGCCCCCTGAGGCTAATTGTGATTCATGATGTTGGGCTATATAAATAAAATTTCACTCAAGATGTTGCATGTGAGGTGAGGTCAACTTGGTTGTGGCATACAGAATACAATTAGACAGTCTGATTCATACTCTGCATTTAACTCACCCCAGTGTTTGGTGCATTCAAACCTACAGCTTTTTTGCAGTGAGAACCACAGAGGAGACCAACAAAATCACATTATATACAAAAACTGATGACACAACTTCATCCAAGTGGGAGCTGAACCATATGACCTTTCCACCGTAGAGACCTACTGTACATTCATACATTAGTTGTGTGCAATCACGGTATACCTGTGAAACGGAGGTTAATTAACACCGTTTTGGGTTTGATTTCTTTCTGTTTCACATCTATAAAAAAAGTGTTAAATAAACTGGCAAAATTGTCAGCTTGTTTACATGCGGTGAGACAGTGGAGTAGTCTGAGCGCTGCTGTTTCTTGCTCCACTTGACCTCTCTTTAAGCTACGTCACCTTGGAGAAAACAGCGTTGTCTTAACTGAGCTGTGAAAAATGAAACTCAAGTTCTTTAATTGCATTCCTCATTTATTAATTGCACTAAATGTGTCCTGAAAGAATGTGCCAGCTCTTTTCAAACCAGAATATTAACAAATCCGTGGCTCCCATGAGAAGACCAGGCAGGTTTCTGATGGTGTTTTTGTGTGTGTGTATTAAATTAAAAATGCACCGTATTGTCTTTTAAAGACCCGTTTGAACTGTACACGCCCAAACTCTGATTTATATGCACGTGTGCTAGAAAGTTTTACAAAATTTTGGCCCAATTAAATTTGGCCTGAAAACAAAGATACTAAAATGTACACCCCGAACTCTTACAGAGGCTGATTTTGCATAAAGCAAGAACAAAAAAAGGTCCATGAGACACCTTTAGGTGGATGATAATGAGGATTCTTATCCCCGCTGCAAACGGAGGTATCTGCTGGTTCGGCCAAATACTGGTGTCGGACATTTTATCAAACAAATGTACCTTATTATACTGTAGGTATTATAATTCTATGAGCATTTCACAAAACACAATTATCTCAGTGCCAGATACCGCACATCACTTCCCACCAGCCACTTTGGGTCAACTTCATTACAGCTCTTGGCAATGACAAGAAATGAACAGAAACTCAATTATACATTCAGATATTTTAATCATTTAGTATTTTTCGGTCACATTAGTGCATGCAACAGTGATCCTGCAAAACATGTCTTCCTCCTGGGCATTTAGACCTTGGGTGCCAGATGCCCTGCGCTCCCAAAGCAGCACTCGGAGTGATGATTTCCTCTTTGCAGGGTGTTGATGTTTTTAGGCTTCAGGCAACTTTTGTAGGGAAAAAAAAAGAACTGTGAGGAAATCAATAATCAAAAATTCCTATGCACATATTTTCATGCATTTGTGTGTGTTTGCTATAGATGTCCCGTGTGTGTGTGGAGAAAGCTTGTGTCATCTGGCTATCACCATCCCCGGGGCAGGCTTTGATGTCGATTCACTCCAGGCTAGCTAGGTTGGCATCTATCTTCGCCCCTGGGCCCGGCGCCAGCACGCTGGTCAGGGCAGAGGTTGGCTTAGATTTGGAATAGTGTGCTGTGGAATAAATCTATTCTTCAGGGGAAAAAACATCATCTACATAAAAGTCATCAACTTTTTTAAAAAGAGAATCAAGTCAGCGGGGAGAAGCATTTAGTATTTCTGGAAAGATTTGATGGAGCAAGTGTTTATGGTTTTAACGAGTTGCCCATAGGTGGAGGTCAGCCACCCTCATAATTAAGCTTTGTGTGATGGGAAATTTATTCTTGGCAGCGGCTCACGGGTGCGATCTCGTGAAGCAAGTTAGTATAAGAATAGGAGTTCTTTTGCCCTGCACCTCACTGTGCGCTCTGGCAACAACTCGGATTTTAACCTCATGTGACATTTGCACATAAATTAAAAGTAGCTGTTTAGTTCTTTAAATTCAGTGTCAGGGTCCCATCAACCAGAGGGGACTTACACAAGCTTGTCAGTGATCTTATGCAATAAATCATTGGGCAACACTTTATTTGAAGGGGTGTGCATAAGACTGTCATTACACTGTCATAACCATGTCATGACACCTGTCATTAACATGAAGGAGTCCTTATGACTGCCATTAAGTGTCATTTGGTCAGTTATGTCAACTTTAATGCAAAGTTGGCATTGTTTGAGATGTCTTTGTTATAACACCTTGACATTAATCAAACCAATAATGCAATTGTTATGACAACTTGACATTAACAAAGACAAAAATGTCTTTGTTATGGAAAACTTGACATTGAGCAAGCCAATAACATCTTTGCTATGACAACTTGATATTAACCAAAGCAATAATGTCTTTCACAACTTGACATTAATCGAGACAAAAAATGCCTTTGTTATGACAACTTGACATTAGACAAGGCACTAATGTCTGTTATGACAACTTGACATTAAACGACAAAGAAAAAGTGTTTGTTGACAACTATGACAAGGAACCATAATGAGACCACTATAAGTGTTTCATAAATATTTTCCTTCAACCCAAGTGAAGTGGTAAATTTTGGACTTGTCATAAGGATGACATTACCTGTTATTACACTGTCAGATGCCTTTATAACAGTGTCATGAATACCTTCCTGGACTTAATTTAGACTTGTCATAAAGAAGTCATTAAATGTTATAATGCCAGTTTGATGGCAGAGTGCCGCAACATGAGGACAATATTCATGTCACTGTTATAAAAACATTTGAGAGTTTAATGAACCTTAATGACAAGTCCAAAATGTGCCACTTGAATTCAATGAAAATATCCATGACACACTTATAATGGCTTCATGACAGCTGGTGTCCAAACCAACAACATATGACATTATAATGCATATAATGTTCATTAACAAAGACATCTAAACTCTTCGATGTTAAGGACAGGTGTCATGACATGGTTATGACAGTGTAATGAAAGTCTTATGTACACCCCTTCAAATAAAGTGTTAACCAATCCTTACTATAAAACAGTAGTGTAATAACAGCACAAAGATACATGTGAAGGACAGTCACTTATGTGAGCCAGTGAACATTTTCTTCAATTAGTTTTGACATAAAAATGTCGGATGTGTAAATCATCATCTCATTCACGTTAAGACATTTCTACAACTACAGAAGCCTCAACGCTGCTTTTTACAGTGCGGAACACTGGGCCAAGGTTTGCGTGAAATTAAATGGGTTGCTTTATGGCACAAAATAATTGAGGTAGAGTAGAGAATAAATTTACGAAAAGCACAAAAATCTCCAGACTTGACATCACTGACCACCTCTTGTTTTCAGATTCATGAATATATTTCACCTGATCTCTTGAGGCAAAAAAAAAGATCTTCAAGAAACTCTTAATCAAAACACTGAAATCATGTACCTAAAACAACAAAGCAAAAATGAAAGGACACAAATAAAACACTATGTGCTGATTAGAGTGATGGATTTTATATTTCAAGCATGCTTCAACTCCAACTTGAATTTCACTACCAATCTACAGTATGGTCTGCTCTGGAAAACGGCCAGAATGTGTGTTTGAAAGTTTCTGGCATCCAAACTGAAAAATATTTTGTGTCAGTAAGCCTGTTTTCAGATGACAAAAAAAGGGGCCTGTAAAAAATTTGTGGCCTGAGCTTTTATCATCCTGTTTTGAAGACAATGATGCTGGGCTGAGTAGAAAAGTGGCCATGTGAGATGTGGCTCTGTGACAGATGATGAAAATCATTGAACAGAAACAGAGCAAACAGGGTTTTATGGAAATGTTGTGTTAAGATTATAAAATCAATGCAGATCAATGCAGTTAATAATCGGAAATTTATTATAATCATCTGTAACAATTTTGTAATATTGGGCTGTATGTTCCATCTAACTGGACGGTGAAATGCAACAGTCGTGTCGTGTTTACTGTACGTTGTAAATTCGGCTACTTCTCGAGTTTTGGTGAGGATGACTGAGCAACTGTTGGATATAATCCGACCAGCACTCCCTGGTTTAAAAGCTTAAAATGTTGATGCATTAAGATGCGTCGTCAATTGTTTTATAATCGCATCATAGCCCTTTAAATCGAATCATGAGGTGCCTTGAGAGTCCCACCCATACTGTCTACAAACTAAAGTATAGTTTACACTGGAAAATATGCAGAAGGTATATTTAAAGATTTCTGGCATTGAAAATTAAAAGTGGAAATGCATCCAAACTGTATAATATTTTGTGACAGTAAGCCCATTTTCAGATGACAAAACAAGGCTTGTAAAAATTTGTGGCCTGAGCTTTTACCATCCCTTTTTTTTTGAGGACAATAATGCAAGGGGAAGTTTAAGTGGCCATTTGAGTCATGGCTCTATGACAGATGATACAAATCATTGAATATCAGCAGAGAGAGAAAATGCAGGAACTGATGCAATTGTGCTTACAATATGCAATTGCAAGCAGTTTTATTTTCCTAACTGCACGGTTTTAACTTCACATTAGCTTGTCTGAAGTGAATATACACTCTCCATTGTCAAGAGCTGCTGTTGGCTCCCTTCACTACTCTTACTCTTCAACATAAACGTATATGAAGTGAAGTAAGTTGACTGAGGAAGGAGAGAAACATCTTCCCCTGTGACAAGAGTAAACAGGGTTTATGGAAATGTTGTGTTAAGATTATGAATCAATCAAAAACAAAACCAGTAATCATAAATTTAAACCCCAGTTCTCAACATCATGATCACCTGTAACAGTTGTGCCGTGTGTCGTGTTTATGTTCTAAATTAATTTACATCTTTCGTTTTGGTGGGGATGGCTGAGCAACTGCTGGATTTTACCTGACCGGCTAAAGATGCATCGTTAATCATTTTATAATTGTATCGAGGCTCTCGGAATCGAAATCAAAATCAAATCTTGAGATCCCAAGACATTCCCACCCCTGCTTACCTGCCAGTCTACAGTATAATCTTCTTTGACAGATGCTGTATTTGAAGATTTCTGGCATCCAAGCTGTCAAATATTATGCGACAGTCAGCCTGTTTTCAGGTGACAAAACAAGCTTGTAAAAAATTGTGGCCTGAGCTTTTATCGTCCCTTTTCGAGGACAATAATGTAAGGGGGAGTTTAAGTGGCCATTTGAGTCATTGCTATGTGAGAGATGATACAAATCATTGAATATCACCAAAGGGAGAATGCAGGGACTGTTGCAGTTTTGCTAATAATATAAAATTCCAAGCCATTTTATTTCTTTTTATCTAACTGCACAATGTCAACTTAAAAGTGACCTCTTATTATTTCCCTTATTTTCTGTCAAAAAATGAGTTAAATATATGTGAAAGTAATCCTTGTGAGAAAAAAGCTCAGGTTTCAGACTGCTCTGAATGCAACATTGTTTTCCTACTTAATGTCTTTGATGGTCATATGCTCCAGACACAGCGTGTTCATACAGAACAGGGACACACCCGTCCACCCACTCAGTCTGTCTGTTAGTACTGAGGTGATCTGGGAGTGGCTCCAACCAGGACTCTGATATCTACATATTTTATGGAGATGGATGATTTACGGAGTTTCTTGATGGATGGATACCTTTACTTGTTACTCATATAAGCACTAACTGCTGCTGTAACTTAGCTGCTGAGTTAGCTCAGTTAGTCCTACAGTTAGCTGACTTTCCTTGCTGGGTCCCCCTGTTACAGGCCTGAAAACCTCTAGCAGTCCAAAGCTCTTGTGCTCTGTGCTCCCAATTTGGGCATGGTTAGCTGATAAGACAGCTAGCTGGACGGCTAACTGAGCTAACTAGCTGATTGTACCAAGAGGTAACAGCAGTTAGCTGTTAGTTTAGCAACAAGTAAAGCTATCTCTCCATCAGAAAACTCAGAGAGTTCAGGCAGAGCAGCCGGAGGACATGATGCTTTATCAAAATCCTTTATAATACACACAAAATACAACATATAGATGATAGACCACTAGCTGCATGGCTAACTGAGCCAACCAAGAGTTAGCAGTACTTAGCAGTTACTTTAGCAGCAAGTAAAGCTATCTGTCCATCAGGAATCACAGAGAGCAGTACAGGCAGAGCAGCCTGAGGACATGAGATAGCCACCAAAATCAGTGAATAATGTTTCTGGAAGTTGGCCAATCAGGAGGAAGTGGGCTTTAAGAGATGAGTTAAAACAGCTTGTTTCAGACAGAGGATGAACTGACAGGCTGCATAAAGGACCAGTGTACGAAAAATAGGGGTGTTTTTGAACTGTGAATCATGCAAAGCTACTCCAGTGGAACCCCAGAATAAAAATATAGAGCTGAAAATGAGCACAATAGGTCCTCTTTAACATTAGCTTATCTGAAGTGAATATACATTCTCTGTTGTCAAGAGCTGCTGTTGGGTCCTTTCACTATTCGTACTCAACATAAATGTGTATGAAGTGAAGAGAGGCACCGGAGGAGGAAGAGAAACATCTCCTCTGTGACATGAGCCAACAGGGTTTATGGAAATGTTCTGTTAATTGCCACAGATATTACCTTCAAGCACGGTTTTAAGAGAAGCTATCTCTCCCTTTGAGTCCACATTTTCTTAGAAGTCTGGAAATTTTCTCTTCAGCTCATAACAAATAAAAAATATCTTGGAGGGCTTGTAGGGCAATCAGAGACCTGACTAATCCATAATTACCCATCAGGCAGATGCTTAGGCGCCAGTAGAATCCAATCTGTGCGGCTGCCTGTAGCCTCGTTAGGATTTTTAGAAGACACTGATCACCAGATTGTTATAGGCGATTTAATTCTTTGGGGCATCAACTGCATTTTACATCTGCTGCATCGTTTTAAAATATTCACCTCAATTATTTTATGATTCTGGTGCTTGTGACAGTTCATTACAGTATTCTGCATTTATTTCCCCCAAGACTTGCACAGTTAACGCTGAAGCTTTTGACGGTCGCTTGAAGGAACCTGCAACCTTGACTACCTGGGTACACTTTGAAACATTTACCTTCCAGTTCAAGGAAGCGTAGATGCAGCGTATTTGCTTTCTCCCGGGCTGTTGTGGGTGCTTTGAAACAATTCTCATGTTAGAGTTTGTATGTCATGTAATATGCAAACTGTGTCTGTCTTTTCTGGAAAAAAAAACAAAAACAGGCTGTCTTCTGTTCTCTTTTAGTCCCTGAAAAATGATGACTCAGTGGCCAAGAAGGACGTGCAGAGGATTCTGGAGCTCAGCCACAAACAGAGGTAAAGTCAAGACATCATGACTGACTTAAACATGACTTACCAACAATAATGTGCTGCTCCTGAATGTCATCAAAATATAGGTTGTTAGGAATTTAAAATAATCGTTGCTGATGCATTCAGATCTAAGACAGGTGATGCTTTCTGAGCGTCACCAGCAGTACATTATAATTATGATAATATTAAATTGTGTGAAAGCTATTTCAGGCAATTTTTGCATGACTCAGAGATTAAGCTCCTTTAGTCAAATCAAGTCAATTGTATTTATATAGTTACTAAAATCATAACAAGTTCATCCCAGGGCACTTTTCATATAGAGCAGGTTTAAACCAGCCGGTGCGGTCACTAAACTCTCCCCAGTAAAACCATCAGTGCAAGAGATTAATAACTGTGTTCGGACATATCTGGTTCAAAGGTAAAAATCCTGCATAAACTTCGAGCTGATAACTGAGTTTTAGAGATATCAGCTGTAGAGATGTTTGCTTTCTCTTGCATGTAATGGAACTAAACGGCACATAGTTTGTGGTGCTCAAGATAATTCGCAGACCTTGTTGAGAGCAGTTTCATGTAGGAACTGTTTTCGTTAGTAGTAGAATCTAGTGTAGCGAAAGAAAGAGGTTCCTACATGAAACTGCTCACAACAAGGTCTGTGGATTGTCTTGAGTAACCGGGTCATGCATTTTTTTTGACGCTTTGGGGACCACAAGCCAAGTGCCATCTAGTTCCATTACATGCAAGAGAAGAAGTACAGGTAAGAGGGGAAAAATGTGTCCCTTTAATTCATTTAAGATGCTCATGGTATTATTGTTCTCAACACCCAAATCTTAAGCTTTTACCAGCCATTTGTGGTGCACGTAACAGAATGTTAAACTCTATGTTTGGATCTTTTTTTAATGAAATGCACACTGGAAGTTGTAGTTAACGATTACATTGAAGTTTTTATGTATGGAGGCTTTTACCTTTGATTTTTTTATCAAAGAACCAGATATGTCAGAACACAGTTGTTAATCTTTTGTACTGATGATTTAACCTGGAGAGTTTCCACCCACCCAAGTTGTATTTTAAAGAGTACGGTCAAGACCTGCTCTGTATGAAAAGTGCCCTTAGATAACTATTGTTATGATTTGACTCCGTATAAATAAAATTGACTTGACCTGACTAGAAGAGCTTCACCTCTGAGTCATGCAGCAGTTTCTGTGGGAAAACTGAAAGGGACTTTCAGAGCCAGGGATGCCTGAAATAACTTTCACAGGCTTTAATATGTATCATTATAATGTAATGATTATATAACATAACATAATTTTAAACTGATTGGATTTTTCCTAATGAAATGCACAGTGAAACACATAGCTTTGAGCATCACAAGCCAAGTGCCATTTAGTCCCATTATATTAAAGAAAAGGCAGACATCTCTATGGCCAGGCTCTCTGAAACTTGGCAAGTCACACTAAAACAATCTAGATGGATAAATGACACTATGGGCCAGATAAAAAATAAGTACTTTTGATTTTGGGGCGAATCATCCCTTTGAATCAATCAACTTTTGTATTCTAGGATTAATTTGTCATTGATGATTGATTAGTTGTCGTTGTTGTTGAATTGGTGAATATAACGCACTGCCAAAGACTTTTGAATTCACACCTCAGAGTGATTTCTTCACTGTAGCGACAACGGCCAAAGCTTGAGGGTGTTGTAGTCGTCCATTGTGACAAATTATCAAACAAAACATGATTTCTCAGAAATGAACTTGAAATGATTGACACTGGTTGTCATAACATGAACCTATAAGATTTTCCAGGCGTGTCTAATGTTGCTATTTTACAATGACAATATTTAAAAATATAAATGGGAGTACAGTTACTCACATATACCACCCATAAAACAGTTTAAGACCCAAAAATTCAGCTCATCTGCTTCCTCAGAAACATTAATTGTATATAAAGATAAACGACATGACAGCTCCTCAAATGTGAAGTCAAAAGATTTCGATCGCCCCCTGGTGGCTGGCTGCAGTATCGATCATAAACTGACCATTATCCACATAGTGGATCAGACATGGGTCAAACTAAAAAATCAAAGTAGTTGTTGCAAGATGGCAGCGCTCATATCGGGGATATTTTGGCTTCGTTTTTGTACCAAAGAAGGAGGTGGAGACGCCACATCCATCTTTATTTACAGTCAAAGGTCAGGACTGTGTGCGTGTGGTCTGATCAGATTTGACAGAATCGTTTGGACTCAAATCCTGATTGGTGAATGCAAGTAGGCGACATCACTTTTATCCAGCGAAGTCATGTACACTTCAAACCAGTGAGAAGAGTGCAGAGAAAGGAAGAAAACCAATCAAATTGTAAAATAAAAATGTAAAATAATAAAAACCTTTTTACCCCAGGCAGAAAATATTGTGCTCATATTGGATCACATCACTTAGAGCAAGAAGAGGAATGAGAAAATAAGCTTTAAAGGCCTTTAAATAATGGCTCATTCACTGTAATTGATGCTAAGGTTTTTGCCCAGTTTCATAATAACACAATGCTGTGGAAGCAGGTGGATAATGCATAATCCAACTGTGAAACCTTCTTGTCTATTCAGAAATAATGTGCCTGTCTCCTTTTTCGGAAGAAACACACATCAAGCATCTATGATTTAGTGCATTATCTTCCTGCAAGCGAGCTGGAAACGTGTTTACACAAAATGCCTTACCAGTTAGGATTGTCTGATTAACGTTGTGTGTAATGAGACTTTTAATGATTTGGAGTCATTTGTGGCCTTCATGCTCTCTGAAATGTCAGCCTGATTGAAGTCCAGCCTCTTGTGTGCAGTATCTTGATAGCCAATCAATAGCCTATCACCAGCCCGTGGCAGCTCTCACATGTCATCAAGCTAAAAACCATAAAGCAGCAGCAGCTTGGCTCGATGTTGCCTAGCTAGCATTTGTGAGCTGCAATTTTTTCAAAGTGTTATTAATCCACCTTTGGAGTTCCATGTCTGCCAAGTGTGATTACTGGCTGACTCCATCATGGCAGATGCAGACAGGTGATTCATTGCAAGTCATTTATTTTTGACAACTCTTAACAGCGATTTGATTACTTTCTGAAAATAATTTTGCTGCAAACTGAAATGCAACAAAAATGTTTGCAGCACACCAGGTACAGACAGTAAAAATATACCATGTTAAGGTTTCAAAAATAGTAACAATTAATTCAGATGTGATTTAACCTGCTGTCAGCCTATTTGTGCCTTCAAAGTGTGTCAGTCTCACATTTCTGTGCACTTTTCTGTCACTTTTTGGGCAGTTTTGATCTTGTCTGTACAAAATGTTTCCAGGTTGTGGATGCAGGAGATGGGAATATAAATGAAATGCCAGCACAGCGGTGGTTGGCTGGTCGCTGTGAAGAAAAATGTTTGCTAGGCTGAACTTATGCCAAGAGTGAAGACCACTGGCATATAAAATTTAAGAGCATATATGGCTGTTGAGCAGTGAGATGCTTTCCACACAAACATTGAGATTTGCTGTATTGGCTTCAAAGATACTGCAGCTGTGCTACACCACTGGCCAACCACGACCACGTCATATATTTTTAAACTTACAGCCATGCTTGCAAACCGTAAATAGGCTGTTACCTCTAATTTAGCTGCGGTGCCTTGTGATGTGATTTCTACAAGCGTTTCTGAAACCACTGACCCACATCACTTGCCCACTTGATTCATAATTCAGTGTGCATTGCTGTTATCTGTGCACGGGAGCATCAGACGGTACTGAAATACCCATTGCATTTTAATGCATTAACATTTATGTTATAAACGCATAATGAATGCAGAACCAGTCTTCATACAGCATGCATAAAATCAGTGCGGAGCGTTCCAAATGCTCATAGGTCGCTACAGAATACAGCATAATGAATACTATGCACTGTGTTTTAAAATCTATAGTGACTTTATGATATTTGTCTTGGTCTGTGTTTGTTAAACCTTACATTATCGTAAGGACAGCCTGCTGTACATGTACTTGCCAACCTCACCCAGAAAAATCTGAGTGCACCAACTTTGTTTCCTTCATTCTTATGACTTTAAACAATGCAAATAATAATAATAATAATAATAATAAATACACTTTTTTGCAAACAGATACCAATAGATGACTTATAACCGATACCTGTTAGCTGCAAACACAATTTGACCACAGTATTTAGCCTCACCTGATCAAATTTCAAATTTGATTACAGGACATCTGATATTTGCTTGAGTATTTCTTTCGCTTAGTACCCTCCATTTCTCTTTTCTCTCTCCATCTCTCACTCACCGATGACGACGAAGTGCAAGCATGCTCTCTTCCGCACCGAATGCATGTCAGGAAATGACATTTGGTGCAGCTGTATTGTTGTTGGGTGAAAACCTTCTGAGTATCAAGGCTTGTACACACTGTACAGTGCCAGAAACAGGTTGTGATAATGAAGAGGACAAAAGGTGTGAGGAGAGGGCAATGAAAAACAGGAAAGTTGGGAGGGTCGACAACTATGGCCGTGGATCTTAATGAAAAATTAGTTGTAGCTGAACCTTTAAATTCTAACACGGAAACAAACAAGTAAGTAATTTAAATGTGGTTGTCGAACAAGGTTTGTATTAAAGAAACGTAATTAACAGCACTCTTGATAATCAGTTTTGCAACAAATACCCTATTCAATTCAAATCCTTTTCAATTTTATTTCTAAAGCACATTAACAGACCAAAGTGCTTCACAAACAAGAGACTCAGGTCAAAGAAAAACAGATGACATTGGTACTCAACAAATACCTCTTTATGTTCCCCTAATTGCATTACCAAAAGAAGTGTTAAAGGAGAGATATGTAATATATTTACTGTAATAAATCATAAAATGTGTCATTAGAGATTAAAGAAGCATGCTTGAAAAACCGGCTTCACTGACAACGACGCTACAGCAGCATGTTCTCTGTTCCAGGCCTGAAAATCAGTTTTATTTTGCCCATTTCACATTTATTAGAGTCCAAATTTATGCTGAATGTTCGCTGAATTACTTCAACTCTGTTTATGAGTTGTAAGAAATCATTAATGATCTTTTAAAAGGGGTTTATGACGGTTAAATTGAGCAATATGTTAATGGAGCCTGGCAGGCAGTCACTTAACTCAAACTCCAGAGTGTGTATTTTCAGAGCAGCGGGCTTTTGTTTCTGAGATAACAGACTGACAGACAACTGACAGCGTAGGACTCGCGTGTCAGTGTCAGAGTAAAATGTTGCGCTCCAGTTCACCATCCCTGCAGCCTGCAGGCAACCTGCCTGAGCTTGGAGTGTGGGGAGGAGGGGGTGGAGGGAGACAACTGGCTTCAACCAGCTCGCATATTAAATAGGGATTCGACCTACAACTGTATTTCATATACCGTCTGTTTGAACTGCAGTACTATTTTTTGAATGCTGAGCACAACGCACACATATTTCTCCTTTAATGTTTTCATTATGGCATCACTCGTTACTACGACGGAAAGGTAAAATCAGAGGTTGATGTTAAAAAGCCAGTGTCACAAATAAAATGTGTGCTTCTTGATACTTGAATTTGTGAAACTTGAAATCACAATATTAAGTCAATATATTTATTTACAAACTGTGTCTTTTCATAATTACAAATTTCCCTCATGCACCAAAATCAAATTATACTTATACAGCTTTCATTTTCATTCAACATTTGTCTAACTGCTCAAAAATGGCGTGAACCTGATTTAATCCAATATAACAGATGACGGCACATGTAAACTATTGGGTTTTTTCTTTATTCAACGCAAATTAACCTAAAATAACCTAAGTCAAATGAGTGAAAATTGCTTTCTATCAAACCGGTGTTTGTGCAAAATGACTCTTAACAGTGGTATATTTAACAAAGCTGCTCTGTGGGCGAGCGGTGGAGGCCTCAGAGTGTGAGGAGGATGTGCTAACAGAGTGTTTCTCACTTCCCTCTCACTTGACAGAGAGGAGATGAAGTCCCTCCAGGCAGCCTTGCAGAAGCAGCTGGATGAGGCAAATGAGAGAGCAGAGAAGCAGCAGGCCACGGTAAGACAGAGCTGACCTGACCATCAACATCCGGTCTCCCCTAACCAGCCCCGTCACCTGTCACACAGGCCCCTCAGTGATCCACGCTCATTACCCAGCAGCCCACTCTCTCGTCTCCTCGCCTCAGCACTTAATTGAAACTCTCAGAAACAGCGAGAGAAAGCTTTGTGTCCTTCCCCCAACCCCCACGCAAAAATTAATAAGACCGGACAAAAGCATTATAACCTGAGAGCGTGTACTAATCTATCCATCTATCTTCCCATCTCTCCATCCGCAGTATCTGTCTTTCCATCTACCATCTACTGCTGCTCAATACACTGTCACTGTGTTTCTAATTAAATTACACAAAGGCATCTTAAGCATCTTAAATGGCAACTTCGATTCAATTAATCACAAAGAAAATAGTGAAAAATGCCCATCACCATTTCCCAGAACCTGAGGTGACAGTTGAAAACCAAAAGATATTAAAGGGATAGTTTGAATGTTTTAAGTATTATTTCTCTCATTTGTCATATTGGTCATCAAATAAAAATGCCAAAAAATCACTTGTTCCAGCTCCTTAGATGTGATGATTTGTCTTCTTTATATTATATGAGAGTCAACTTAAAGGGGGTTTTGGAGATGAGGTTGTAGGAGGTATAGGGCTGCAACAAATGATTATTTTCATTATAGATTCATCTGTCAATTATTCTTTTAATTAATCGATTAGTTGTTTGGTCCATAAAATGTCAGAAAATGGTGTTGATTAGTGTTTCCCAAAGCCCATGATGACGTCCTCAAATGTCTTGTTTTGCACATAATCCAAAGATATTTAGTTTACTAACAAAAACGAGTAAAGAAACTAGAAAATAGTCAGTCACCACAGTAGTTTGCAGTTAATTCAATAATCAATTAATTGTTGCAGTTCATCTAAGATAAAGAAAAGTGACAAACTATCACTTTTAAGGAGCTGGATCAAGTAAACGTTCGGGAATTTACTTGATATCTACTATGACTGATGAGAAAGAATAATTTGATTATCAAAACAGTTTGATTAGTTTTCTGTTAAGCAAATCACAACTAATCATTTCAGCTCAAGTAATTTCACACGAGGATTTATAAAACTTAAGCCTCTGTTTTGCAAACAAATATTTTCTTTTAATTTTATGTCTCTTAGGGAGGTCATTCACAGTCAGACGACTGACTACATAAATCATATTTACATAAATGCATATAAATATAATCCATTTGCAGTTATGCTTAATTACATTAAGCCTTGTCTAATAAAGGCTGTCTTACATCATTTTACTTTAAGTAACTGCAAACATCTGAGCAAAACAATGTCAGACACAAATTTATCCATAAAAATCTGCTCCACAGTCGTCTTTGTAGTTTAGTGGAGATGGCACTTTCAGTTTAAGCAGGTCTCTGGTCTCTCTGAGGTGATGAAGTGATGTATTTCATTCTTTGACCACATTCCCCTAAATTTATCTGTTTGCATTTTTATATAAAGTGTCTCTTTATTATGTAGATTTCATACTACAAACAGATCTTAAATAATATGCATGCAAATGATACTCTGCTCAGACTTATAAGGACGAGGGAAACAAGAAAAACGTAGCTTTGCATGGAAATGGCAATTCTTCAGAGGACAAACATTTACACAAACTTACATTTCTTTTGAATAAACTGAACTCCACCAGCCTTTTACTCCGAACTGCTGTAACCGCCGTGTCTTCCCTCAGTCAAACTTTCCTGGTGTAAACACAAACTAATTTAAAATGCAGCGTAGCTGGTCCACGGAGATGTTGTGTTATTCAAAGTTGTGTTTGTGCATGTGCTCTATCTTACTGTATTGTCCCACATTTGTATCCTTGTACTATTCAGAGAGACCACCTCTTGTTCTGCCACCAAACTCCTTATCAACAAATCAGCACGAAGCCCGTCTGGCTGCACGGACAGATATAGTAGCCCTCGAATCCTTCTTGGATTTTCACTATATATGCCAATGAAAAGCCTGTTTCGTAATAGTCACGACTTCTTATGCACAGTCACAAGGTTTATGTGCACCGTGTTCAACAGTCAAATCTTCTGCAGTCTGTGAGATAAACAACAGTACAGGAACATTTCAAGTGACATTCTTGCCATTTTACTAAGACCAGTGGAAAATCCCAGTTGCTGGGTTTTATGGTTTGAGTTTGACATTTATGTTCCGTTAAATGGTATTTATCTCCCCCGCCGAGATTCGAGATTAAAATGAACACCTCTGCAGCATGAAAATGCCACAGACGTCCAACGGAAGCATGAGATACTGTATCAGGTCCTGGTGTCCACATTAAATTCAAAAACCATGGAGAGAATCAACATTAAAAATGTTAGAGGCACCGTGCTGGCAAAAAAACTTGATATTTATTGCAGCTTCTGTCCACCAAAAGGACACACAAAGCAGAAGATAAAGACGTGGTTAAATATGTCGACAATGTGGGCAATGAGATTTGAGCCAATCTGTATCTCAGGCAGCATTCTGCAAGAGGAAGATTTTCTGCTCTGAGCATGCATTTGGCCATTTCTGCTCATCAGAAGCTGAAATAAATATTTTAATTTTTGCAAGCAAACTACGTCTCTAACTTTTTGGTTTAGAATCTTGCAGGACAAATATAGAGATAGTGTATAAGAAAGCTAATTTTAGCACTGGAACTGAAAAGTTTAAACCTGTGATTTGACATTGTCATGTTGCTTGTTTTGTCCGATCGACAGTCAAACCTATTCAAACATATTCTAATAGTTGGTATTTTTAGCCTCACTCGCAGCGTGACTCTGTGGAAGACAATGTCAGCCTGTTGGTCGGTCATTCAGTTCAGCACTTTGATCCGGACTGAAATATCTCGACAATGATTCAATGTCCTGATGTGAAGTGTGATACAAAGTATCAGTGGTGCGCAGAGGATGAATCTTCATGACTTTGATGATCCCCTGACTTTAGCTCTATTGGGAACTTGACATTTGTGGGTTTGAGTAAAATGTCTCGACAACTTCTGGAGGTATTAGAATTAAATTTTGAATTTATATCCATATCACACTCAGAATGAATTCTAATAACTTTATGAGCCTGTGCCTTTTTTGTCAGGTCAAAATTTCCTTGACTAAATACCTTCAAAACTAACGATCCTCTCCATGAGATTCAGCTGTACATAGATGGTTAAAATGATAAAAAATTACCTGCTCAACATAAGCAGGTTAACACTGTCATAAAGAGACAGTGTATTCTCCCATCTATGATCTAAAGTCACACGAGACAGATTATGGATCCAATCCAATACATGTGGAGCTAGAGATTAAAAATACATTACAATACAAGTATACTGTTATATATGTCAGAACATAGTTACTGAAAACATGTAAAAACACTCAGAACAATGTAGTGCTGCTTTCTAGTGTTAGACCAGTAAACTGTTGTTCATGATTTCTGTGTTCAGGGTTTTTTGGGCGGACCTGAAACATGGCTTGGTGACGTGCCGGAGCCGTCGTCCCGCAACAATATAGAAGCCCCACGAACTGACATGTGAACAACACCGCCTCCCTCTGCCCTCACCCTCCCTAACAGTTCACTTCAGTTCCTACAACCCGAGACAGAAGAAGTAAAAAACCATCCTGTCACCGTCCTCTGGCTCTGTTGGCTCAGACATGTCTGTCCATGTCCAATAAAGCTGCTGGACAGAGCGTCCATATTTCAGATTGTTTTCAGGTTGTAGTGGTATTTGACACTGAGACAGCGGAGTGGACACGCCCCCCCAGTGTTTTAAGAGCAGAGAAAACTGCTCATTTCTTTAGCAGTTTTTTAAAATCAGTTTGGCGGGGTGGTTAATAACACACGTTTCTGTCATACGACAAACTCGGAACACACATTTATTGTTTCTTTAAATAAAAAAAACAACAGTTGCGTTCATCACACTAACATAGTGTACAGGAGCTGCTATAACATTACCTGACTTTTTTACTGCCTCTAACTAAAAACCTAATGCTGCATCAGGATGCGTTTTTTTTTATATATAAACCCTCCCCTGGGGGCTGTGGCGGTGACTGAAAGGCTCAAACATGAACCTTGATGTTATCATGCCCTGCTCGGGGATGTGAGTCAACTGGTGAGGCTTAGTTTACAGTTCCCCGGGGTGCATATACCAGGTATGAGGTCACCAGCCCTATGAATCTTTTCCTCTTTATCCTGCAGACTATCTTGATGACCTCTCTCAAGGACACGCGATGCTTTAAAACCACCTTTCTGGATTATTTAAAAAAAAAAAAAAAAAAACGAAAGAAAGACGAAACCTTGACCTGTCTATCTCTCTCTCACACACAGAGAATTCATTCTTTTAAATATACGGCAGCCCGTGGCAGCGGTTCACCATCTGCAGTCGGGTGTTTGAACCCCTGTCTGACGGCTAAACACAAGCCACAGGCCTGCACCAGCAAGACATGCTGAGCTCATGATAAAAGGATTGCGATAAACAAAGATATCACTCTGACATGATAAGCATATGGGCTATTAAATCAGGCACACAGTGGAAAATAGGCAGTCGCTCACTGCAGGGATAAATGCCTCAGCGTATTGCATGTGCTGCAATCAGAGTCTCAGATGGAACATTTCCGAACACTTTCTATGCTAAACTAAGTTTGTAAGGCACGAGAGAAGTATAATGTGTGACAGAGGCTTTTTTTATCAGAGTTACAAAGTCTTTAAGCCTTGATGGGTGGCCAGTTGAAAAGCCAAAGACTGTGTTTCATTACAGCGAGGGGGCCTCTGTCAGTTTATAAGGAACAGTGTTCATTTATAGTGGGAGGCTCAATATACTGCCTGAATGCAAACAGTGCTCATACTGGTTAAATTAAAGACAATAAATCAAATGCTAACACTGTGTTTGCGACTTGCTCCGGCATAATCACAAGCATTCAGTACACTTAACTGCTGGAGCACAGAAGCTGCTTTCATTTCCCTTTTTTGTTCAGTGAAATTAGCAAAACTAACTGCTGCACCAGCGCGATCTTCCCTGCTGTTTTTTATTTTATTTTTCTCTATATATGTTTTTTACTGTTCTCAGGGGCAGTGACAGTGACTGAACATGACCTTTGATGTTATCATGCCCTGCTCGGGGATGTGAGTCAACTGGTGGAGTCTAGTTCACAGTTCCCCAGGGTGTCTTGCTAGAATGTTTAAAAAAAGAAGTGACTTTGAATTTCATCCCCAAAAAAGAGAGAATGGAGGGAATGTTCTTCTGCTTTTTTTTTTTTAAACATTGCTTTTTTTTTTGCTTCTGCACAACATTTACTGAGGGTAATACACTCCAACATAATTACACAATAAATCATAAATCATCAAGTAGGACTGTACCTCACAAAGTTGACATTCAGATTCTAAGTCAACATTTGGATGCAGCACAGCTGTTTTTTCTCTTTTTTTATTTTTTATAAGTCTGTTCATTCTGTTTAAACCCAATATTTCTGCATTGTTGCAGATAAACATTATGCTACACCAGTATTATTAATATTACACTATTTGTTGACATAGATTCCAGTGGTGGCTGCAAAGGATTCTTCTAACTGGGTTGCCACACACGAAGAGAGTCACACACCTGTATTAACGGGGCGATGTAGCAGCAATCTAACAACATCATAAATCACTGTATATTCATGTTGAAGAAACTGACGAGCTACATCATCATTAAATGAACTTAATTTAATTAGAAAAAGACAAACAAATTTAATCAGTTGAATAACTTAATTTGAATTAAGGATTTTGTTCAAGGATTTTTAGCTGTGTAGGTTGACCCGCCACTTGGTTCATTGGTTGACAGAAAATTCCCACTTTTTGGCAGAAGGTTAGGGTTAGGGTTAGAGGTCAAGTGTGTGTTTGTGTGCATGCTAATTGCCTAAAGGGCGCTTGGTGATGGGAGTGGCCTATCCCAAAAAGCTGCATAACTTCCAAATGGATTCAGAGAATTGTACAAGATTTGGTGGAAATGTTGCTCATGAGCTAAAGGACAGCTGATTAACTGTTTGTGACAACTAGCAAAAGGGGGTGTGGAAGTGGGAGTGGCTTAACTTCTAAATGGCCGACTCTCACACTTTAGCTTCGCCCTGTTTCATAACTCCTGAACTGTTTGTCGTAGACACTTGGAGGCATCACTTGATTCAGTTAGGCTTTACTTTAGCTGCGCCGCCTTGTGGTAGTCATTACTGGACTAAGCAGTGGTTATTTTTCATTGGTGAGAGTTTGCCTCATCACCTACACTTTAGCCACGCCCCCTTTCCTAACTCATGGACCCTTTTGATTGGTGTAACTGACACTCATTTTAGCCATGGAGGTCAAGTGTTTGCATGTGTCCTCAAACGAATGTTGCAATAGCTGGGACCTGTTGTAGGGTAATCACGTCATAAAATATGACGACAGATATTGAAAGTTTCATTTGAAAACTTCCAGCGTAAAAAAAAAAGACATTCAGTAACTATAATAGGATGAATAAGGGGACATTCTACTTGTCTTATTATCAACAAATCCCATGAAAAGATGAAAAACAACAATGAACTGATACTAGTAACAAGTGTTTTGTTTTTCCAAAGCCTGATATGGACTATTCTTCTCTGCTATAGAGCGTCATTGTTGCCCAAGACAAACCCCCCCCCCAAACAAATCAATGAGCCACACTGTTGCACTGGATGACATGTTCCTGCATCACGATGAATGTGAGCACTGTAGTTTGTTTAGAGTCGATCCCTCACACACTGTCCTGCTGCTATAAATGGGTAATCGACCACTGAATGTGTATTAATCTGCTGCTGAAACTAGTCTTCAAAAAAATTCTCTTATTTCCTCTGTTTGAGTAATGTTTGCTAAAAACTACAGTGACCACCCATTTTAAAAGATTTACTCCTCAGTAGGATTGGTGCGAGTGCCTTGCAAAGTCCTAAGAGACGGACTGAGGCATTGGTGGTTTATTGACAAAATGCAGAATATTGCCTTGCGTTGTCTTTTAATATTGGAGAACATTAAATCAGATACTGACACGGCTGTTTGTTAATTGCTGCAACCGCCTTCATTCAATGCACTTAATTTCACATGCACTGCTTAAATGGGCACACTCAACATCCATAACCTTCATTAAATATGCTCACTGAATTGGAAATAAACACATAATGAAGCTCGGTATTCATGATCGTCTTTGTCCTTTCTGTTTTCAGATTAAATTTCTCAAAGTGGAGATGGAGAAAAAGACCAAAATCATCAAGGATTTACAGCAAGAGGTGAGTTTCACTCAAGGCCGGTTTGAATCTCTGCAATAAAAATCCTGATTTCAACATAATTAATTCTCAGTTTACGCCTTCTTGAGGTATATATGCAAACATAAAGGAAGAATTTAGTCTAATTTACTGATCAGGAGCCCACTTTCCCTGCCTGTCTGCTTCCATTTCATTTAATGATTTTCTGTGTTTGCCAAATGCCTTCTGACAATCTCCAGAGACTGAGGGGGGCGAGCTGGTTGCTTTCAATCAAAGGTGGACATACGCTGGCATGAATATATCTATTTTAGCGACTGCTTTGTAAACACTGGAGTGTGTCTTTGATCATGTCTGTGATCACGACTGTCGTGGCTTCTGTTGGTTGAGAAATTGGTCTCTCTCTTCTTCTGCGATGGATTTCTTTCTGCATGATTGTTGAACATCAGTGCAAAATAGTTCGTCTAAAAGGATTTTTTTTTCTCTCTCTTTGATTCTGAGGGGGCTGACACCAAAATCTGACATTTACAGCTGATGCCTTAGACAGCTTGGGAAAAAAAA
>JAJHUR010023259.1:0-13506 GCA_027495735.1 Lutjanus campechanus | reverse complement strand
TGATAGGCAGGTTGACATGTCGCATGTCAGCCTCTGCCATCAGTGTGTGAATGTGTGCGTGACTGGGTGAATGTTGGGATTTGATGTAAAACGCTTTGAGTGTTCAGTAAACTAAAAAGTGCTATATAAACGCAGTCCATTTAACATTTTACTCCATTTTAGCTTATTTTGCAGGGTTCAATGTTAATGTTTTTTTGTTTTCTGTCAGAAAGCTGCTTGTCCAACATCATTCCTTCCTTGCCTCTGTACCAAATGTTTTATTTAGTAGCGATTATCAAATAACAACAAAGACAGAAGTTGATTGTCTTGTTTAATCTAAGACTGCAGCATCTATAAAATGTCACAAAAAAAGCGAAAAATGTCCCTCCTACGTTTTCAGAGTTGGAGGTGATGTCTTTAAATGTCTTGTTTTGACAATTCCAAACCCAAAGACATTCATTGCAATATAATATGATATAATACACAGAGAAAAGCAGGAAATTTCCATATTTGATTTCTATATATTTCTGGGGTGAAAAATTACTTGAACAATTAATCACTTGTCAAAGCAGTTTAATTATTTTACACCACTTACCACCACTTGAGTTGTTAGATTTAGTAGCTCGACATGGCATTTTATTTGCCCCGGGCTTATTGTTGAGCCCTGTTTTGATTTTTTTAAATTCATTATTTCATTTATTTCTAATTAATGTATTAAAGCTACTACACGGAACTTTCATATTGTGTTGATTTTGGAGGCACCCGTGGATCTGTTTCCTGTTTCCGTCATCTAAATAATAATCTCTTTCATCTTCCTTTTGACTGGCTAACATCAAACTCATTGCAACTTTGCTTGTAAAAATGTAAACACAAGCTTGTTTCATCTGATTTCAAGTAGAATCCGATCCAGTGGCAGGCATGAAGAATAACGATACAGACATAACCGCCCTTACTTATAATACACTTTATAATAAAGCAGCTTATTTTCATAAAATCTGAACTTTGTTCTAAGAGCACATGATGCCTTGTGGAATAATTGGGATGTTCTTTCTGTAATTAAAATATAAAATAGTAAGGGTACGCCCTTTCGCTTTCCAATTCCATTCTAACCCACATTCGCATTCTTATCATTGTAATATTATCCTAACAAACAGATCCATTTGACTTCACATGCTTAACATAAAATGACCTGCGTGCTCACACTTTCATGCTGCCTCTCACCAACTACAGCGATCATTTTGGCCTAACATCTTATTTTATTCATAATCTCCTTCTGTCTCCAGCTTGATGAGCGGCAACAGCTAAAGTGTTTCATTGACCACTTTAATAGGCAGTGCAGAAATGATGCTGCTGAAATAAAGCTCAAAGACTGACTGACATTTGATCTGCAGTTCTTGCAGAGTCACAATGCATATTAAATTGGCCCCAGGTATCGTGATAGTGGTGAATCAGGAGATAAGAGTCATTCCAGTCCTATAAAATGTATTACAAAGGCTCATAATGTCTTATAATGGCCCACTATGCTCGCAGCACTGTCGATTGTTCTTTTCGCTGTACGAACTGCAGGCAGGCAGTTTTTAATTAGATCACAAGATCATGAGAAATGATGATGAAGAGAGAAAATTGCCACACCATACTGCTCGCTGCCGTGGCGAAGAAAACAGATTTTCGCCAGATGTTCAAATTAATTTGATGCCAATTTTGACTAAACTCTGCTTTGGTTACACGATCAAGTTTTTAAAATGAAGAACCAAACAATGACATAATGACACCAATTTACTGACATCAAACTGTTAAGAAAAGAACCTGCCAGGATGCAGCTTTCAGTGGATTTATCCGACATGTGTGTAAAACTTCACGGTTGATCAAAAACAGTACAGCAGGAAGGACGCCGTGCCAAAGTTGATCAAATTGAAGGATAATATTTAGTCAAACATGGAGATATAATGAACAAAGTTTAGCATGATGTTTTAAATTTAAGAGATTGCGCAGTTTGATATTTAATCACATCTAAACCAGCAGAATGACAACTGTGTAACATCACAGCAGGGCTGGAGTGAGATTTATTTACAGCCCAAGAGTTTCCTGCCTCAGACCAGCCCACTTTAGTTCACAACCTCTTACACTGGAGAAATATGTGCTTTGTAAGCAACTTTACAAGTTATATATAATATATTTTTTTCCATGCTATACATCCTGACATTGTAGACAAAGCAAGCATACCTATCTCATCATCACCATGAACTTCTGGTGCTCGTTCTGTACTCTCATTCTCAAGCTGCGAGCCTGTTTTTATCGTAAACAAGTTGCTGAGTTTGGCACATTCGGCCGCATCAGCTTGTGAAGCTGTTTTTATTATGAGTGCGGCCTTTTCAGCTCCTCCTTTTCTCCGTCTATTCTCTATTTTGTCTTACTTGCATCCTCTGCACCTCCGTACCGCTCACTGCAGTGTGCAATCTGGGGTGGCGTTCCCTGTTGTTTTAGTCAAAGGTCAGATACTTTTGTCATCAATAAAGTGACCACTTTTAACAGCAGTCCGCATGATCGGTTCATAAAATTGTTAACCGACTGCCTCTGACCCTCGCAGCCCAACAACAAGCCCGGCTCACCAGGAATCTTACTGTTTCTACAGATTAGACACTCTGGATCTACATCACAGTAACATTCTTGGACCATGTGTCATCATTTTCTGTGTTTTCACACCACAAAGTGCGCTAATCTTCACAATGTGATCTCGTGGGATAAACAGCACACACTTTTAAGGACATGTCGTGTGTCATGTCTTTGCATTTAAAGTTTTTCTGCTGTCATTTAGTGCTGTTTAGTGGAGCTGGGATGATACACTAATCTCCCGATATGATACTATCATGATACTCGTAGTACCAATTCGAGTACCATGATATTGCGAGTATTGCGATTCAATATTACCATTTATCGCCATTTTTGTTTGCTTTAACATTAGCCCATGGAGAAAAGTTGAATCATACACTTCTAGAGACTGTAAATCATGAATTATTATCACATCAGTCTTTGAGTATTATTTTAGCAGCATCATTACTGTACTGTATAAAAAAGTAATAAAATATTTTTAAGTAACCTTTAGCTGCTCCTGCTCATTAAGTTAGTGCCATACGAAAAATTAAATAATATAAAATTTTAGGCCAAAATGAGAAAGGCTTCTGAAGACTGCACACAGCACAAATGTGAGCCTTTAAATAAACTCCTTCACATATGAAATTGAACTTTGAAACTCTGAATTTTGAGTTTGAGTTCTGACCTTTTGAGGGTTGCTGTAGCTGGTGAGTGAGGAGCAGTAAGCAACGTGAAGTCAGCAGCTGCTAGTTTGTTTCCGCTGATCAGTGCGAGCACACATGTTTTGTGTTCAGCGTGTGAAGTCAAATAGTTTCTAGTTTTCTAATAATTTCTGGAATAGCCTTCATGTGTTAGCATTGAGCTAACGGACTATACCTAACTTATTTATATACATCAAAAAAGTGTTTCAGAAATCGTAAAAAAAGAAAAAAAGAATCATAAGGCACATTTTTATGAGTTTTGGACACTGTCACAATATTTAGGTGACGTTGATTGCTAAAGTGGTTGCAGTGTGGGTAGTTTTAGGCAACTAAACTTGGTTTAAGAAAAGATGATGGTTTGGGTTAAAATATGTCTGTTAGTTAAGTCACTTACGTTTACGTAGGTTAACTTCCATCATGTACATGACGTAAGTTAAATACGTTACGTAAGTGGTTTTCTGGGTGAAAGTCTTGTGTTTGTTTGAACCATCCATCCACCTCCTCTATACGCAGACTTTGTTTGCTCTAACTTATACCATACCACCTGACATTTTTATTCCTATGTTGTATCTGCATAAAATGACACGCCGCCTCTGCCTGTGGAGTTTTATCAGGGCTATGGAGCAGTTCTCTTTTTTGTGTGTGTGTGTGTGTGGATTCCTGGTTTGCTTGGCTCATGCATGTGGGTGTCATATACAGGCCTGCCAATGGTTTCACACTCTTCCACTGATCCACAGGTGGTGTTAATGTGCCAAGATACGCAGCGTTGTGCCCTTAAAGGCAGGGAAGTGGCAGCTGTGTGAACAATGCAGGCTTCATAATGTTCAAAAAAATTGGCTTTGCAAATGTTTTATGATGGAGAAAATGCATTCAACATGTTTTTTTAAGACCTCAAGGATTCACACAATGTGTTTGGGTGAATACTGAATCTAAACAGAACTTTAGCTTGTTCATGAGAAACTTCACAGGGCACCTTTGAAACTTCAGAAGTTCCCCAACTTTATGTTGTTGTGTCAACTCTAAAACAGTTACCACCACACTTTGTAGCAGTCGGAAAGAGATCCTCAGTTCTCCTGCAAAAGTCCCTTTAATTACCTGAAGATAAAGACTTTTGTGTTGGTTCAAGCAACTAGTTGGAGAGAAACATGCTTTGCTCATAACATCACCTTCCACATCTTCCTGTTAGATAGTCTGCAAGCTGTTTGGGAGTCTGCACCATCAAGGAAAATAACAGTTTAGTGTGTAGCTCGAGTTTTATGAGTGCATGCATAACCCTCCATGTGCATGTTATCGCAGTCAGTAAAGCACATTAATTTTATGCTAAAACATTTATCACAGTGATGTTGGTGACATCACAGGTATACAGCCCACCCCTACAGGGAGCATATTCCTCGCTTTACTGAGCTTGCCTGTTAAGTTTCTCAATAATTAAATTCTCTTAACTGTCTGGTTTACTGAGCTGATTATTCCCAAAGTACAATACACTGAGTAGATTTACAACCAAAGGAGCAAGCGTCAAAGACTAAGCAGTTTGTTAAATTTCACTGATATAGTAACTAAAATCTAGAAAGAAATAAACCACCTGAACTACTTTGTAATGTTACCGAGTGGATCTTCACCCTGGACTTCATTTTGTTGCACAATTTTCATCCATTCTCTAGAGTTGAGATTAAAAAATGTCCAACCAAAAAAACTTATACTAACACTGGCACACGTGACAACTCACCATGACTATACTGTGAAATGAAAAAAATTAACATTTTGTCCGTAAGACGTCAACTCCGCCGGATATTCCATCTTACGGAGTTGACGTAACTCTCACTTCTCTGCGTGTTTGAAATTATTATTATTTTCAATTTAATAAAAAAAAAAGTTCCACTCCAAGCAGTCAAAAAAGTCTGAACACGCACCCATTTGACGTCAACTCCTTCAGTTGGCTGTCAACTCTGTCATTTTCTGTTATATTCATTAAATGTATGTTCATAAGGATTTATAAAATTAGTTTACGTCAAAAAAAAAAAAAAAAAAACCTAATGTGTGTTCTTTTTGTTCTAAATATTATATGTTGTTTGTCAAAAAGACAAATTAGCATCAAAAAGTGACATTTAATGCAACAAAAACCATTGAACATGTTTAATATTATAATACTATGACTTTTGAGTGGCTCGTGGACAAAATTCAAGTCCTCAGCCACAAAAAAAAGCTATTTAATAAAAAATGATGTTGGCCTGTTAAACGTTTTAATAGCTGAGACTTTGATCTTTTAAAGCATCTATTCCCAACATCATTGATCAGTAAAAATCTAAATTCACTGGAATTACTGATTTGTTGCACAGTATTCAGCAATAATCACAATTTCTTCCATAAACCTGCATAATAGCACCAGAGCCTGGTGTCACTGCCACTGATACTTGAGAAATAGTTACAGTAAAACATCTCATAAGCCTTGAAACATTCTTCATTAATATTTAAAAAGTAATATCTCAGGTAGCAGTTAACTTAAAATGAATGTCTGCGAATGTTAAGTATTGAATTTGTTCTTCATGCTTGACTCTGTGGGAGGTAATCAGAGGTAAATGTAGAGACACTTCCATAATCAATCAAGTGATTTTCACAGTAGGAGGTGGCACATGTTGGCAATACTGTGTGGCAGATCGGTTTAACTGGCTAAATGACCCATAAAGGAGGCCATGATTTGACTTTGTAATGAACAATTAGGGATTCCTTTACTCTTAAACAACGTCTTGATTTGGAATTAGAACAAGTACCGAGACACTTAGAAGGAGGCATGAAAATGATCTTTGCTCTAATGTTTGCCACACGCGGTTCAGTTTTCTGCTAAACCTCATTAGCATAAGTCAATCCTTGATGTACACATTAATCTTGCCAAAACAAAGAGCTGGCAAATAGCGTTTCCAACAGTTTGACCTGAATTAGAGTTAGCTGAACTGTAACTGAAGAGACTTGGAAAAAAACAACAGTTGTTTTGGGTAGAATTGCCATGCAAATGCTGCATCAATTAGAGCAGCTCTGAGGTTAGTTAGTGAGCAGGCAGGAGGACGAGGCAAAGAGCAGGAGCGCCGACAAGAAAGCACCTCTTGGAGAACTATTGCTCCCCTATCGTGTGAATGCTTCATTGTTGACATTTTAAGGTTTGCCTTTTTCTTTCCCAGATCTACATATCTTGGAAAAGGGGGCCTCTCTAGGTTTGAAGGCCTTTATAATCACATACAGAAGGGGTCATCCGTGGTCAATAGAAGTCTGGAAATTCCTGTGACATCTGTGACGCTCTGACATTTAAGTCGCGGCTACATGCTGGGAATCATGAGGAACATTTCCCTGCATCTATTACATTTGTGTGAGCTGCAGAACATTTCTTGTGTGCAGAAACTCAAAGGTCAAAAGTGTTTAAGCATTATCATTTTACTGCCCCAGTTTCCTCCTCAGTCGTATGGTAAAACTCTCAACGTTGCATCTCAGAAGGACAGTCATATGACAGACATAATGACATACATTATATCTGACTGAACACCATTCTCAAAGCGGGCATGCCACAGTAGGAGTTGTTAAACTGATTACATTGCTTGCTCACCGCCACCATCTAAGCGAGTTATCAATCAAAAAATTAGTCAGATGACAGATACTACAATAATAAACTCAAAGTGGCTGTTCAGTGTTCAGTACAGCAGCAGAGTAGCAGGAGTTTCAAATGTAACACTGTAAGATAATCACAGCCTGACAAGAGATAGACTGACAACTAGATATGGATGTGGCTGTACAGACCAGGGTTCAACATTAATCATGGCCCTATGGCCAGTGGCCACAAAATGTTGCTCTGTGGCCACCAAATACTCAATGTAGATGCCCCCCTGTGGCCACCATGTTTTATCCCCAGACTAAGAGTCTTCACTAACACAACAACTCCACAAACATCCAGATTTTAGACCAGTATTCTACAAAAACTGCAAACTAATCAAAACAATATCTCTTTTCACTGTATTGGCAATGTCAGGGGACATATCTTATGAAAGAAAAAATGTTTAAAATCAAGTTAAATTAAGCAGGCTACTCCCTCAGGCTTTGGGGAAGTAGCCTGCTCAATAATGAAGGTCAGTTAATAAACATATGTGATTCATTGTCAGAGTCAGACAGGGGCTGGAATAGGCATCTCAATAGCATTTATTTGTGTAACAACAAAGTTTGCGGAGTTTGTGTTGCAGTATGAAGTTCTGCAAAAAGCTACATAATGTCCCACATCTAACCTACTACTCTGGTTATTTAACTGCTTCAAATGAGGCTGAACATTCACACAATTTCTCTTGACTGTCCCTCAATATTACAACATTAGTCCCACATGATTACTAACCCCACAACATGCTAACACAGAGTACAACAAGCTCGCCTGCAAAATAATAAAGTGAAAATAGTAAAACTTGAGCAAAAGTTAAACAGAAAACTTAGCACATACAGAATTTTCCAGTTGTTGTGAGGCCATTTCCATCAAAGTAATATGTTGAGGCAACTGATGTATGGTTTTACTAAGCATGCTCAAATTGTAAACGCAGCCCTTGCAGAAGACCCAGAAACACTAAAGGTGAACTAAAATGAAATGACAACAAAAATTTAGTAGTGAATTGAAGCAGGAATTTATGTGGCTAGAATATAACACATCTAAGTACATAATGTAAAGCGGTTTGTGCTGCCAGATTCTTCAACTAGCTGAGAGGTCTAGCTCATTTTTCATCTGAAACAATGCCTACAGAAAACATCACATTATAATTCATGGGAACTTCTCTCACAACACTTGTCACAGTCAAGTTAACTTGCCTTGTCTAAATTGTTTTTACATAAACTTACATTGGGGCCACCAAAAATGTACTTTAGGTGCTTAAAAATTTTAGTGGCTCTCCTTGCAAACTTAAATCTGCTGGAAGGGCAATTATATGGAGCCCCACTAGTACCAAAGAACAGTTGTAGTGTGCAGACATGAAGGTCTTCGCTGATGCCAGTTTATGAAAACTAATGCTAACTTGGCAAAACCAAGCTAGCCTTGACAACAGACTAACATTAGCATTACATTGCGACTCATCTCTGGAAGTCGGCTACAGTCGCTGGGGTCAGTAGCTGATGGGATATTTCGTAGAACTGGTAACTCGAAACTTAATAATGAACCAACCTTTTAAGCATTTGTTTTATTCAAAGTACTGGGAAGATCTTAAGACCTAACATCAAAGATTAAAGTAAGCACTCTGACATTACAGACACTGACATCAACCGGTGGGAAAATCCTGACCTCAAATATGCTACCGTAACCTGATTAGTCGTTAATTCTTTGAATAAATAGGAAAACGTATACTTAATCTCAAAACCAGAAAGAGAATAAGACAAGAAAAAAAATCAAAATGAGAAAAAAACAAACAAAAAAAAAACGTGCATTTTGTATCTTATTAATGATAAATCTGTTGTTAGCATTTTCAACTATTGGTTAAGGAAAATGCACAAACCCTAATATCAATCATTTTACTATTTATATCATTTATCAGTTACCCCATGAAGGAAATCAGAACAGGAGCAATCTTTCAAAGCCAAAATAAACAAAACTGTTTCCACCAGAGGCTGATACAAATTGCCAACAGTGTATTGTTGACAGTATTATTAGCATGAATTATGTGTCCTGTCATGTTCTACTTCAAGATACAGTGAACGCCTTGCAAGTGTCTCAAATAAAAAGTATAACTTTCTCTTTTGAGAAACTGAATATTAACATGAGTAGATGCATATTTTACACCATTATTATTTTATGGTAATCATTACCTATGAATGTTTTACTCTCAGTTTCTTGCTTATTGTGTACACCTATTTAAAACTAATTCAGTCTAATGCAAAAACCTTGATGCTTTGTGGTCATTTTGGAAGCTACAGTTTGTGCTGCAGTTGAATTCAATTGCTGAGAGGCGTTTCTATAATTTTGTCTACCCCATTTGTATCAATAAAGACTGACTAAATATTAAAAACATCTCTGAGTATAACATAAATGACAAAAACTGCACATTATAACTTCACTGCAGTAGGATTTATGCAGAGCTTTTGGACAGGACTGTATTAATTTCATGTCTCTAATAAGCTGGTAAACCTAGCTAAAACTTGAGTACATTATGCTGTAATGTTTTAAACCATAATCCAGAATTGTGGCCATGTAAAGTGTATCCATATTCCTGATAGAGCTGAATTGTGCAGACATCCGTAAAGCTAACTGTATCCTTTGTTTACACCAGCATTAGTTTTAAAAATGTGTTTTTATGTTGCGCATCACTGTGAATTGTGTTGTGGTGTCAGCGGGGGAGCTTTACGGCCGCAATTCACTGTGAAGTCATTATCAATGATTTGCTTTCAGGGCTTATTATGAGTATTTTGAGGGGGGAATGATTTACAGACTGACTTGGATCCTGCTGGGATTCATCAGGTTCTCACCGAGCATTGTAATAGACAGCTTTGCCACATACTCAGCTCCATGCTGCTGATGCTGATGTTTTTTAGTCTAAAATGGCTTCCCATCATTGTCTTCTTCCTTTCACGTCTTCCTGGTGTAATTTCACCGGCTAAACGGCATTTAAAAAAAAAAAAAATCATGCATCAGGGCAGTTACTGGATCTCTCTGTGATACTCTTACCGGAAAAAAAGTGACAAGAAACTGAAGTAGGCAGAAAATGGAAACCGCATCATTAATGTATGCTGCTGAACAGACAAAGACAAAGCAGATGAAACCACTAAGGTTAATACAGGCTCAATATTATATAGTCCAGGAAGTTATTCAGTTCTATTATTTCATGAGAATTGCCACTGATTGATGTCAGAAACTTACTTGTTCATGACCTTTAGAAAGTGATAAAATACAAACATTAAAAAAATGCGATGACTTATTTTAACAACTGATATGTTTTTTCAGTTTTATTATCTGGAGCCTGGAGGGGATCATGTAATTGGTTCTGTGTGTGTGTGTGAGTGTGTGAGTGAATGTGTGCGTGATCATTGGACCTACAGCTTGTCCATAGCTGATCTTGAATGCTACTGATGAGCCTCATTTATTTTGTGTCATTCATGACTGTATGCTGAAGGATGTCCGTGATTCAGAATTCTTGAAAAACCTTGAAAAACATTTTTTTAAACTCGAGTTCGCTCAGTGGAGTGCAGATCGCCGCCAGGCAAAAGATGGTGAAGCGCCTACTGCAAAGCCACCACAGCAGCCAGACAAAAAGAAAATCTCCACACAAGTTGTCCCTAACTGAAGCAAAGTTTCAAACTGAAGCAGTTGTTGATCACTTGCAACCTCTAGTGGCCGATAAAGAAGAGTGAGAAGTCAAAAAATTGAACTGCTGCCTCACAGTTTCAAGTTGCAGTTTACATCCACGTCTGTCCAGACTCATATAATGTACGTAGTGAAGACTTTGAGGGAAGTTAATATGGAATTTAGAGACAATTTTTTACAGAGGAGGACAGAGGGGCTGATAGAGAGCTGAACATTCTGACCTTTGACCTTTTGGAGATAAAATGTCACCACCTCATTATTTGATCCTGTTAGATATTTGTGTGTAATGAAATCAAGACCTGATCGTGACCTTGTCCTTTGACCTCCAAAATCGAATCAGTTCATCTTTGCGCCTGAGTGAACATTTGTGTGAAGTGTAAGAAATTCCCGCAAGGCATTCTATCGCGTACACAAGAATCGGATTACCTGAAAACATAATTCCTCCCGCCATAAAACACATGAAGGCATTAAAAATGTTTTTTCAAGGTTTTTCAAGAATTTTGAATCACAGAGGTCCTTCAGCACATTGTCATGAATATGCATAAATAAAAATAGGCTGATTGGTCCAATAGTATTTGAGATTAGCTTCAGCTTCACTGCATTTCCAGTGATCACACACACACATGTACAAACAGAGGCGTTGACATGATCCCCTCCAGGCTTATACCTGGCAGGGATTATAATAATTATGACAGAACTTCACACAAGCAATACTGGAAAGTACCTTCTTACATGTAACTACATACATGTAAGCACATTACAAAATACATGGATTTGTAATCTATTAAGAAAATATATGTAATTAAATTACAGTGAATAATCAAAATGTTGGTGATTACAGAGGGGCTGCATCCAAATATTCTTTTTGGGTTTCCTGGTGAAGAACTGTACTCTTCTAGTTGTTATTGAAAGTGCTTCAAACAGTAACAAAGCTCTGATGTGCAGATAAAAAGAGGAAGAGGAAGAGAATTGCATATTGTAAAGGTAGTGTGTACTGTAAGTGTGCATAAGACATTAAATTTAATGTTGCCTTCCATCTGTGACTTTTCTTAATATTTGGGTACTAATGCCTTCATTTCTTTCTTATGAAAAAACAGACTTTGAAAATAATTACCCATTTTTTGTTCCTTCTCCACACAGCACACTAGGCTGCATGACATTATTGCCTTCAAGAATAAATGGCTTCCCCGCTCCTCCACTAGTATATTACTTACTAACTGAATAGCCACTGCATTAACACAAAGAGGCCGTCAGGACTCCATCAGAACTAATTTCACACATATGATCCCTGACATGCATTAAGAGCAGAGGTGCACTGGCAAAAAAAAAAAAAAGAAAAAGAGGTTTAAGTGAAATGGGGTGCGACGGGTGATGTCACTTTTTGCACAGAACCGACAGGTGATGTACAGGCTGATCGATTGCACTCACGTATCGGAGACAGCAGGCCCGACTTGTTACGCGAGAGCAGTTGTGGACTTGACATCCAGCGGGACTGACAGTTTTTATTGTGGGGTCTAGTTAGATGGCAGTGATAGATTAAAGTGCAATAAAATTTTATGACGGTTCACACTCACCTATGCATGTGTATTTCACCGACCGGGTAATGCGTGAATCACTCAAACTGCATGTGTGATGGTGTGGCAACCTTACAGACATGGAAAAAAATAATTATCATGAGTAACCAGACCCCATCATTACTTCGGCTGGTTTCATCTTGCAAGTTTTAGATGATAAACAGCAGTTGTGCCCAACTTTTGTTCAGCTTATGACCTCTTAAAACAAAGTAATATCCTTTTGCCACCCCTGCAGGTTACATTATCTACAATTTGTGAAGAGTTAGCTGCAGAGAAATGTTCCATTCCCAGATTAATTTATTTAAATACTTTTTAGAGTTATGAGGATTTAAAATGATCAATAATTCACAAGAAAAACTCCATTATCACATTTTTTGCCTTCCTACACTGATTTTTCTTTTAATTTAAAGGTAAAATATGTTAGTCCCCTGCGTTCAAAAATGAATACAAGTTGTCTCCCCCCCCACCGCCTCCTCCCCAGACTCAAAGCTCAGACAGGTTGCCTGCAGGGATGCTGACCAGGAGCGAAAGTCGAGCACATTTGTTGATCAGCTCTTAATAACTGTCAGTTGTCTGTCAGATTTTAGTTTTTTAGAAACAAAAGCCCACTGCTCTGAAAATACACACTCTGGAGGTGGAGTTCAGTGACTGCCTGTCTCACTGCCTGTCAGACTCCATCAACATATTGCTCAATTTACCCATTATAGACATCTACTCCATCTAAAAGATCATTAATGCTTCCTTACAACTCATGAACACTAACTTCTTTGGCAAACATTCTGGAGAACATTATGGAGAAGATACTGGCTGTAGGGTTGTTGTTGGAGAAGCTAGTATTTCAACTTACCATTTTTTCTTAATTTCTGATGACATATCACGGTCATTTTATAATTTAGTGCACTGAATATATTACATATTTTTCCTTTAACCTTAATTTTAACAGAAATAATCCCACTAAGATTCAGAATCACTTTTTCCTGGCCGAGACAGTGGTGTAAATAGATCCACATAAAAGAACAAAGAGACTTAAAAGAAACAGCAAATTACTATACACCGAACATTAGTTAGCAGTTCTCAGTAGAAGGATGTACATCTGGTGGTGAAATAATTCTCTATGTTTTGTAGGTTTCCATTCTTATAAAATAATCTTTAAAGCCAAAACTTTAAAAGCACTCACCAAAGACGGGTTTGTGGAATGATGTCCATAATGTGTTTGTGTTTTCAAACACTACTGATAGTTTTTGGAGTCTGTTGTAAATATAACTAAGGAGGTATTTTATCTAATATGGAAAAATGTACCAGTGCTCCATTCTACAGATGTACAAGGAAGACAAACTGATTTTCTCATACAAAC
>JAJHUR010023186.1:1486-29710 GCA_027495735.1 Lutjanus campechanus | reverse complement strand
AATTTTTTATATTGTTTCATCTCTATCACCAACTGCAGTATTTATTTATTTAATGTTGTTCCACAGCTCCCTCCATCTACTGTAAAGGCGTGGTGCAATGATGCTCATTGGGTCCCCCAGCATCCTTCCAATTCACTGCTCACTTTTATGTTTGTTTCCGCAGATATACACCCAGTTGTTATTGTTTGTTGAAGGTAGATAAATGCCTTACTTGTTCAACACTGGCTCGCAAGGGATGTCATGACCCATAATCTTATCCAGGGATTTTGAAACATTTTCCCAAAAGACCTTTATTATTGCGTAATCCCAAGCCATGCAGAAAAAGGTGGCGATAAAGATCAAATCAAATGTACCCATCTTATACAGTTTGACAAGCGTGATGTATAGTCTATTTATAGTTATATACCTCACAAGTGTGTGAGTGTATGACCAGCACTGTTGCCATATAGTCATACTGTATCTCAAATCACACCAGAAAAAAAAACAGTTAATCTGAGAAATTTAACAAATAGGAATCTTTAGTGGAAGTAGATGAAAGTAAAGAGTCTACCCAACCAACTCAATAAATAGCAATCATCAGAAAATCCCAAAACACAGTGATACTTTGAATGACCTGCATGTGTAAAAATATGAAAAAGTAGATTTGTCGTCTTAGTGTCTCTCTCAGTGATGACTCAGACCGACTCTGATGTGCTATTACTACAGCACTTTGGGGAAACATAGACCGTTCATTCCAGACACTTTTCTTGCTTCAAATATATTTTTCCTCACATTGTGCACTTTCCTGGGTCTCCCACTGCATTTTCTTCACAGGCTATTGTTTAAGAAACCCCACCAGAAGAATGTGTTTGATGTTAAAAGCTGCACTTACTTTGGTTTTAAAGAGAAAATAACCCACAAGAGTAGAGCAACCCAATTACAGAAGTTACAAGAGCACACTGTATACAGCCCTCAAGTCAGTAATGCAGTCTATATGGGCAGCATGTATACGTGATATAATGGCTTAATTATGCACAGTAGTGTATTTGTGGGTGTGCTAAAACTCATTTTACCCCTGAGAATGAAAATTATTCTTTTTTTTTTAGCACTTTAAAAGCACTACGCCTTGCTACTACAACTCGAATATGGTGTAATGGCAAAACAAAGCATATAAGGAAAATAAGGGTTCATGGGAGGTGAGAAAAACATTACTTCAGTCTGCAGCACAAATAAGAAAGAAAGAAAAAAAGTGGTTTAATTTCCATTGTTTATTAAGATATAAAGCAGGCACATGAATACAAGAAACGTGTGCACTAATAAGTCAGCTCTCAATAACAAAAAAAAAAAATCCACAGCAAATGTAGTTTGATATCACTCAAGATTCAAATCCAAACTCAAATACAGCAAGAGACAAACTGTGAGGGAAAGACACACTGAAAAAAACTCAAAATGCTTGGTTCTACAGTAAAAAAAAAAAGAATCCACCTGTCAAATAACCATACATACTCATCCTGCTATAGTTCACAGATGTCAGACGAGCTAGAAAAAGATTGAGCCCCAAGACCAAAGCAGCAGGATTTCAAAGCCTCGCTGTACACCAATGCAGCACTATGCAGGAATATACTATGTATGACCGGAAAACAAGCTGCACAGAGCAACCACATCCCACAGTTGTTACCTGAAGTAAAAAAAAATCTATCTCCTGTTTAATTTTAAAGCTCCAACACCTGGCAACTTGTTTCTAGTTTCTTATAAAGACCGTACATGACATAAAACCTTGATTAGTGTTCAAGCTTAAGGACAACGAATACAAACAATAAGTTTAAAGTCAGTGAAATCCCCTACTCTCCTCGCCCACCTCTAAGCTGTGGAGAGAAAACATATTGATCCCTCAATTTGGACACATTCTTAGACTGCGGAGGTGTTTGGTCTCATTGACAGTTAATGAAGCTTGTCGGCTTTGGAGAGTACCGACATGGGGTCTACTCATTGTTTAGCCCACTGGGTCCTCCCAGACTCAGAGGAGTCGAGGCTTATTTACAAAAAGTTTGACTGAACTGGGTGGATCTGTGCCGTAGGATCAAGCACATGGACCAGTTGCGCAGCAAAACAGAAGGCTGGGAAGAATTCTCTGTCAGCTTTGGTTTGCTGCATCATGTGAACATGAAAAAACATCAAGAAAATACAACTTGAGATGCTTAAATTATAAAGAAATGACATTTACCAGTCTAAATGTTAAATGGGTACAAAATCAGCACTGAATAGTGTTAAAGGTGATTTTAAACTGTTTATAGTGGCATAACAAAATATGTTTTAAGTTATAAAAATGGAGGCACACATGGAAATATATTGACTTTGGTTCAGAACCAAAAAATATTTAAATTCTTACCAGTTAGCCCAGCATATCCAAATGAACTACAGTTATTGCTCAAGTTAAAACAAGGCAGTTGAGATTTTGCATAGTTGATAATTGCAGTACAGAAGGTATTTAGCCATAATCAAACATTATAGTGGAAAACACCAGATACACCACAGTATTACTATAAAACTTGTTAGAATACAAAATAATCAAAAGCCTCTTGGAATTAGTTCTTATAATATCTATGAAATCCACCCTCTTCCTCCCGTAAAAAGGAAAGAAAAAATGGGAAACGTACAAAAATGCTTTTGTCCAGTTGATTTCCCTCTAACTGTGTTTTCCAGAGACAGTTAATGCTACAGACTAGAGCAAATGTGAACTTGTGGAGTAGGGAATGAGGCAGTGTAGGAATATAATGGGTCAAACAGACAAGTCGTCTATGCAAAAGTGGAACAAATATGATAAAACATTTTTCTCTTTGACATAATGACGAGCTCTATCTATATATAAACTCATTGGTCGATATTTTGTGTTCTCTTGAATCAAAACCAGGGCGAGTCTAGATGCTATCCATGGCTTTAAACTCGCTCAGAGCCTGCACGGGGTTGATGTGCTTCTTGTGAGAGGATCTCTTGACTCGGTTGGTCTGGCCGTCGTCTTGCTTCTCTCTCTTCACCAGAGGCTTCTTCTCGGGAGCTTTCATCCTCCAGGAGATAGCTGGCATGTTGAGGGCTTCCATGCCTTTGGTCTTCTGGTATTTAGTAGATGCGACGTAGGAGGCCTTGACGGTGGACACCACGGTGTTCATCAGGTTCTTTGCGGCCTGAATGAGGGACATGGCGCTGTCCAACTGAGCACATGGAAGAGATGGGAGACATGGTTAGACTTACAAAATAGTCAAAGCAGTGCCAGTTAATCTCATTTAAACGCACAGTATGGAACTTCTGCCACTAGGGGTCTTTCATATTAAAACAATAACAGAACACGTAGTTTGATGACATCTGAAGCAGGGTGGGATCATGGGAGTTGTTTTCTTCATTAGTGAACAACCACCACTGTATCTGCACCACCTGACATGACTCAGACAGAAGTATTAAGAATTATTCACATCATGTTTGGTCACGACTTTCTTCATCACTCTAAAATGCATCTGACTCATTACACGTCTTCACAGAAGTTATAGCAACTAGTGAGAACTTCACTGTTGCCTTGGAATTGGAATTGATTTGGAATAACATAAGTACACAACTCCACAAAATATAGAACATGTCGAGTGGTTTTAGACATTTTAATGCAGGAATGTTACATATAGCTTTAAACCCGTTTTCACAGTTCTTACAGGTACTTGAATTCCTTGAAAACACTTGAATTTTAATGTAATGTTCTCAAGGTTTGATAAGTGCTTGGATTTTGGATACTGTGCTTGAAACTGACAGTGATTTATTATCAAAGCAATGCAGTTACAATTGCTATGTGACTGAATTGTGCACTTTTTTTTAGAGAAATAAATAGGTGAGATGGTGAGAGCCTAATTGTTTTTGCCTCTCACACAAAATGACCCAGCTTGAGCCTCACTTGCCACTGTGCATGTGTAGCTACACTAAGTGTGATCTGTCAGTCTTTGTTGATGTGTGCCCTCTGATGGAACAATAACTGGGAGACAGAAGACAGCATGCCGGGAGGTTACTGTTTCATTGAACGTGGGCTTGAAAATGAAAAAATTAAACAAATTAAAAGGCCTTTATTGAAACTGAAGTTTGTCTAGTAGTTGTTGGAGTGATTGCTTTCTAATGCACACAAAACTTTGTTTTCCTTTAATTTGTCACCTTTCTGTAGGATTCAAATTACAAAACATAAAATTGGTTGTTAACAGCATCGTCTTACTTCATGTGATGAAGAATTTAGAAGAACACTGACCATATATATGTATATAACTATGTAATTTACCACAGCTGAAGGGTGCAAGAAAAGCTTCAAAATTCACCTTGAAATAAGGCTTGAAAAAAGTGTAAGAACCCTGCGTTTTGAATTCAGGTCGAGTCAAAGTAAACTGTCCCTGCCTCTCTAACACCTCCCAGTTTTTTACTGCAAGTTATCTGAAGGAAAACCAAGACTCAAGTGTTTGCACGGAAGAATTAACGACCTTTCCGAGTTTGTCTGGCATACAAACACATGTGAGAAATTTGAGAATATGGAAAAAGGTCACACTAATTTAATCTCCACAATTTAATAGCCTCAGAGACACTGGTGACACTTGACTGGAAGTGTTGGAAGCCTGGGCTCATTTCAGCTCTACAGAAAAGGAGGGAGGAATTCATTACTTCCTGCACACAGAGGTAACCGTTTTAATTAATTTGACTGGCACCTAAGTGGTTAATTAATGCTTAAAAGGGTCTGTAAACATTGGTCCTGCAGTGTTATCTTAAGTAGTAAAAAGGTTAGGAAACATTTGGGCAACATGAGTCCTTTGTAGCACACAGAACCCCATTATTTTTGTTATCTGTTTATTCGATGTAAACTATAAGCTGCAAATTACAGAGCAGAGAATGAATCATGAACTAATCACAACCAACAGCTGATGCCAGTAAGTCTTAGTATTTTTAATTTATTTGGGCAACACCAGATAATAAAACTTTAGAAAGTAGCCGATGCATTCTATTGATTTAATTATCTTTCTAGCGAGGAATTAAAGGTACCCTGTGGGGATTTAATTTTGAACACAGTTCTGTTTATATTCATTGTTTCTCAACAAAATACATTGTTTGTATCCTTGAGGCTTTAGAATAAGAATACATTTCCTGCCTCACTTTAAATGTTTATTTTTTTTATCAATGTTGTGAAACCTGCACTGTTCTTATCAGCTTTAGTTATTGTTGGGTCTGAAAACACACTTTAACATGAACACAACATATTAGCAAAGCCAAATCAGTAAAACCATAAACGTTTCATTTACACAAAATTGACGAAAAGATACCCTTGAATCTTAATGCAATCATGAGGGCTAGCTTATCTTTTAAATCATTGTGACACACCTATCCAAACTAGTGAACTATGTATTACTGAAACACATCAGCCAATTATTATCCCAAGTCTACAGAAAACCTTGTGAGGCAGAATGGATCCTGCTGTAAATTCACAACAAGAGCTTTGGGAAAGTGGAAATGAGAGAAGACCCAAAAATATCCAATGCAATAAATTATTCTGTATGTGGTACTGGAGCCCCTGCACTGTCTCTCTATCAGCTACGAGGTCCGTGGCCTGAAAAATGCTACAGACCCCTGCGGTAGACAGTGTGTTGAGGGTTAACATGACGTTGAACTTACCCCAGAGACAACCAGCTCTCCCCCCAGGTTCTGCACTTCAGCCTTGACTTTGCTGCAGATGTTGAGCTGGTGGCAGTACAGAGCGATACGCTGCAGGTAGGCGAGCAGGTCTTGCTTACAGGTGGAGTCGGGGCACTACGAGAGAGAAAGAGAGAAGTGTCAAATAACGTGCACATCAGTTGGTATATAAGCACAAACAGCTTTGTGATTCTAATAGTACCTGCTCGCAGGTTGAACGATGAATCAATTTTTGTCACTTTAGCTATTTGCTGGCACTACTCAATCTGAATATTTATGTGATTCAACAGACGCCATGATCTCGCACTTTATCAAGATGAGTTAGTAGCAGTGTGACAGGTAAGGTAGACACCCACATTAGAGACGTGCTCAGAGCCAAAATGACAAACGCCCGCCCACAACCTGGTAGATTGATAACTCATCTTCACAGGGTTAAGCATGATCAAGTCACACAGAATGCAAATTCTATTAGGAGGCAAACACGACTGTCAATCAATTGCTTTTAGGTGTTGGTAATCATTTTGTGCGAAGTATTTTTGGAAACAAAAATACTTGATCTAAAGTGTAAACAGCAGCCCTGTCCATAGATAAGAAATGTTTTTTAAAATTAAATTAGTAATAAGTTATCATCCCAGCTGTCAGTAATGTGGGAGCTAGTGAGAAAAGTTTGAGAACGCTCCATCACAACATCTTGAACGATGACTTTATGTGTGATGGTGTGAACAAACAGCTCAAGGTTGGAAAATCATATATGCAGAGAACATATACAATGAATGAGAGGAAATTTAAAATATCTGGCAAAACAAGTTTAAGACCACAGGTTCACTAGCAAGGAAAAGCCTCTCCTGATGCAGCAGTATCCTTTCCAACAAGGCATTAACAATATTGTCAGAAGTCAGACACAAAACAAAATACACTGGAGCCATAAAAAAATCATCAACTCCGAGACATCCAATAAATTATCATAAACCCCACTTGAAAGTGTCAGTGTGTGAAGCGCCCCACAAATGCATCTCATTTAGCATTGGCAATCTTTTTGAATTATTTCATCTCATCATAATTAGACTCGGGTTTTACCTTGGAACACCATTTCCAATCCCTCTCCTAGTTCACTAAACAAGCCCCCTGCCAGCATAGTAATTAGGCCACAGTACTCTTCTTAGCTGCTCATCAAATGAGAAATGTAAACACCCTGATGGGGCTCTGACTCTTTACATCAGATGGTAGATTCTCAGCTGAGTGACCTGACATGCCTGAGACGCTGACGATCTTGACATGGCGAGACGAACTCCGTTACAGATAATCAGAAGCTGGCAGCTGTTCACATCACCTGCTAAACTAACTATACCTGTGAAAAGCACCGGGGTGGCCATGTGAGCGAGCAGGCCAAGTGAAAATACAGGCTTAAACAGCAGTATTTGCAGGTGCTTGGCTGTCTGAAGGAGGAGTCCTTTGGCAGCTGTTGATTCTGAGTTCAGGGAGAAGGTGAACAGGATGTAATAGCAGCCAATCTTTTAATTGATGGGATCTCTGCACAACGGCGCAAGTGAGGTCAGCGCTGGAGAACGCAAGCGAGAAAGAGTGCATGTGTCTAGACAAAATGAAGAGGCATTTTGTCTGGATATATGTGAGCAAATTACAGTGGACTTCAGAGGCCACATTAACGAAATATTTGCCCTCATTCATGGAATTTTTTTTTTTCCAATGACGGAAAAATCTGAAGGCTGTGATTTCAGCAGATTAAAACTCTCAGGGTCATCTACTGTAACGGGTTCTTGAAGCTAAGAGGAAACAAACTTCAATCATATAAAAGACGTTTTATTAAAAAATCCATGAAGGAAGGGCAAAGATCGAAGAAATTGTTGGTATTCACATATCCAGAGATCCAGGGAGAACCTGAGATAAAAGCTGCCTGTCCCCACGCCACACCTGACCATGAGGGAGAGATGCCGGCGCTGCTGGCAGACAAGCTGTGGACTGATTACTCTGAATTTATTTCTATTTACTGTATTTGAATATTTTTCTTGCCTTTTCCCTGATGGTCTAAATAAGTTGCTAAATTTGTCGCCAGTCGCTTTTTAGAAATAAAGTCGCTAAGAGGGTCTGAAAAGTCACTAAATCTAGCGAGAAAGTCGCCAAGTTGGCAGCGCTGAGCCTAATAATTATGATGTTGTTGATAAATGAGGTGAAAAAGAGGAATTAAGAGGGTTGAGGATGAAGGACATGGAAGTGGCTAAAACTATGTTTATCAGCCAGCAGCAGCGCTTTGTGTTGTCAGCAGACCTCCACTGTTGACATGAAAAGTGACCACATGGTCTGTGTCTCTATTCATCTCCTCTGTCCATGTCCTTATAAAGGGGTATCTGTGAATTTGTTCTGTACATTACAGTTGTTTTTGAAAATTAAATGTTATTAAATAGTAAAGCTGTCAAAAGTATCAAAAGTATTGATACATTTTTTAATACCATGTGTTAAAAAACAATACAATACAAACACTTCATAGAATGTTAAGTACTGAGGCTTTAAAAAATTATCAAAGTGCTCATTCAAGACTTCAGTTCAGTCCAGGCTTTGTTGTCCTGCCTGAATTTTGGCTTGCAGAAAAAACACACAGCATTCAGTGACTATTTCTGTACCAGCACTGTGTGCAGGTTGTCAATTAAAAAAAAAAGAGAGAAAAACAATGATCTCATTTTGTTTGCCTTGGAACGTTTTTCTTTTTGCTGTGGTATTGAAAGACCTATTGAGAATTATTTTTATTTTATTTTTTTAAATAGCACTGTATCAAAGTTTAAAATTCTGGCATTGCGACAGCTCCATTAAATAGTCCATGTCTCACTATCATTAAAAAAAAAAAGAAAATTAAAATTACAGTTAAAAATACAGAATGACTGAATTTTTCAAAACCCTATCCATCAAAACGATGGATAACATCACTGATAGGCATCTCTAAATAATGGCCATTACCATTATTAAAGTGAACGGATCCACGTAAGGTGAGGAAATCCCTGTTTTCTTTTCTCTTTGCAAAAGGTTTTTGGACACTTTCAACACACCAGGACTTGTGCTGCATCAAATCCTGCTGAGCGCGTCAGTATCCCTGTTGAGAGTGTGGATCGCTCTGCTGAATACAGTGTCCTCACTCCCAGACATGCAGATACATGCATCCAACACAACTGTCCTCATTCACACACAGCATACATGAGAGTGATGGGGTGATGTCGTTAAATAAGGACACATCCTTTCACTGGACTCAAAGAAACCCATCCTATGTAAACACAAGGTCACAAAACCAATACAACTGAAGCCATTACAATGATTTCGTTCCTTATTGAGAGCTCTATAGATGTCCTTTGACAATATTAATAAAAGTGTTCTCCATTGCCACCATCCACTCCTGATTAATAGAAGGATGGGCTAAGTAGAGAGGAGGGAAATGTAAGAGTTGACATTCTATTAAAGAAAAGGTATGCAAGAGGAGATGAGGGGAAAGAGCGCTGGAGGGGATGATCATCATACAGGAGAGGAGTTAATACATGGCTGAGAGACTGGAGAAAATGGGAGAGGGAGGGAGGAAGGTTAAAAAAAAGAGAGAGAGAGAGACAGAGGAAAGAACCGGAGAAAAATAAGTAGTTGGAGAAAAGATGAGGATGAAGAGTGAGCCAGAGGGGGAACAGTACGGAGGAGTAAATAAGAGGGGAGAAATCCAACTGGGGAAACGGGACGTAGACAGGAGGATTCAACTGTAGTTGGCGGGGGAGGGGGGGTTGTAAGTAAGAACGAACAGTGTGTGTGCGTGTGTGTGCGCACCAGCGCACACATGCTATAGCAAAGACCTGGGATGAGGCTGAATGCAGCAGCCATGCTAATGAGGGCTTGGGGAAGTATTCAGACGGCTGAGAGCAGGGCACTGTGAAAGCATCACTTGTGCTCATACTCAGCTCAGCTGCTGGCTTCACTCAGCACTCAGGAAACTCTGCAAGGCTGCTCTGACTGTGACATGTGAATACATAAGTTGCACAGAGAAGAGACAAGAACACCTTGGATTGTTTTGGTAATGCAAATAGAAGCCCTGTGTGATTAACTTGGGAGGTACTCACAAGTTAATCACTGTTTCAGAAACTGAAGTACCTCACAGACAACCTTCGCTGAGCTGTATTAATGTTTCCAGGAGCCAGATGTTTCTGTAACTCACATTTCCTCTCTGCTTTTACACTTACGGCATGAATAATTAATACTGCTAATCACAAATCATAAATGGGGCATAGAATGTAGGTGTATTTGTTCAACTTGTATGTTTGCCAGTTGTGCAAACATCATGACCCAGCAGTTACGTTGAAAGTCACATCTATCTTTACTATTTTTTATTAGGCCTGAACCAAATAACTTGATGCTTCAAAGCTTCGTTCATAACGTTGACATTCAAATTCTAAATCAGCATTCGAATGCTCCATACCTTTTTTTAAACACGTCTCTTCATTCTGTTTAATCCTGGTATTTCTGCACAGTTGCAGATAAAGATTACACTGTTGTTATTCATTATTATTATTAATTAGTAGTGTTATTGTTCTTGTTATTATACTAGTTCTACAATTTGATTCCAGTGGTGGCTGCTTGGACTGTTTCCAACTGATTTGACCCAAACATTTCTAAAAAGTGTTTAAGTCCAAAATTTAAAATTTATTGAAAAAAAGATGGATTTAATCATTTCCAAAATTTATTAAATGTTATTATCCAATGAAATATTCTGCTGTAATCCATATTTGCATTTCAAAACCAAAATTTTTACTGCCATCAGAAAGCTCGCTGCACACACCTAGAGATGCAACAGTTAATATGTTATGAATCAATTATTAAACTAATCGGCAACTATTTTGATAATTGATTAATTGGTTTGAGTAATTTTTTAAGAAAAAGGCGATTAATCTGATTCCAGCTTCTTAAATGTGAATATTTTCTGGGTTTTTACTCCTCTATGATGGTTATCTGAATATCTTTGGTTTGTGGACAAAACAAGACATTTAAGGACATCATCTCGGGCTCTGGGAAACACCGATCGACATTTTTCACTATTTTCTGACATTTAAAAGACGAAACAACTAATTGATTGATTGAGAAAGTGATTGACAGATTAATTGATAATGACAAAAATCATTAGTTGATTGAATTTTTTAGAAAAAAGACTTAATCCGATGAATCACTTTGTTCCACTTCAAAATGTAATCAAACTAAGAGTCAGCACGGCCCAGCTATTTATACAATCCATTTCCATTTCACAAAGCAAAATTTGCTCTAGTGTGAAAAGAAAGGGATCATCACTCTTGTTCACTGACTGATGTTCTCCTCTAATAGTGACTTCAACCATTACAGCCCATCATTGTAATCTTTTTTTTTTTTTCTATCTCGTTTTGCGTGCTGCTGTAAAATGTTCCTCGAGCCTGATGATATAGCCTCTGGCTTTTTTCCCCCACATGCTGTGTGGCCAGTTATGGTCTGGGACAGTTAACCTTGCTTTGTCAGCTACTATTGAGAGATGGCAAAGCAGAGAGAGCGGCACTAGAGACTTCATCATACAACTCTGGATATCTTTTCAAGGCAAACTAATAGAAAAGGTGAGTCACCATCTTTCAAAGGGAGCCAGAAGAACATGTAGAAATGTCAGTGATTCTTGTGGAATTGTTCTGGTCTCGTCACTGCTCGCTGTGAGTGTCTCCTCAGAAAAATAGAGGCGAAACATTAAAGTTGGGTCAAAGGGGTAGCGGATCATTATTCTAACTTGCTAATTGAATCTCTTAAGTAACAATGGCTGACATGACTTTTAGTATTTCCATATTCATGAGGGTCTCACTTTCTAAGCGTGTGGGTAGCTCTCCCTTTATTTTGCATTCCTTAGCATTTAAGCTGTTGCTCTGCAGAAGTTCAGTCAGTCTAAAACAAAAGCGCAAATCTTTTTCTCCCCTGACAACAAAACACAGCCCACAGAATAAGAAAAAAGGAAATGAGGCAATAAGAATGACAGAGCAGGATGTTGAACAAAAGGATTTCACTGCGCTACGTGTTGGGTAATGTCCATGATATAAATGATGATCAGGAAGGTCAGGTCCCATCATTGGAAATGCCATGCAGTTCCGCTGAATTCCATTATACAGAGAAGAGACAGAGGCAGAGCCACTGTGCTGCCGCCGCCCAGCACTGACCTTTCAGCACGCATCACCCAGAGGAAATGCCAATTTCCAATATTTACTGACACGGCAGCATTCTAATGTGCCGCTGCCAGCAAACTGTTGGGGAGTGCCACAGGGCCGCGAACACAGAGGTGTTTTCTGACATGTTTTGTTTTTCAGTGACTCGCTGTCATGAGAAAATAGACACTCCCACTGTCCTCTGATCTGAGAGACGGAAATATGAGTGTTTTTGTTTGGAGTCTTCATTGGAGGGGTCCATGGCACTCTGCCACGACGTCAATTAAACTTTTTAGATTAGTTCATTTAAATTATCATGATATAAAAATGTATTTCTCTTAGGGATGCACCAAACCATTACTTTTTAAATGACTAATATAACAATTTTCTTTTAATGGATTAGTCTAACGATTTTTTTAATTTATGGATTAATCTAGTAAATATTAAAAACTTGTCTTATTATTAATATTTCAATATTTTATTCAATCATAATCCTGAAAAACAGACACATAAAGCACATGAAAATAATGATAATAGCGGTATATTTTAAAGTTAGTCTAATTTCCACCTTATTTAATAGACTCACTGTCAACCCTTCACTGAACTGGACAATCAGTATTTTGAGTTAAAACTTGTGTTGTCATGCAGTTATTTCATCACTGGAGTCATACGCAGGTAAGCTGATCACTGGCAGTGTATTTTTGCATCAGTGTGGGGCAAAAAATAATTGATACTGAAAATTACAGTCTTTAACATTAGTTTTAGCCATTTCTGACTCATACATGGCTGATAAAGTGAACAGAAAGTATAAAATGGTTGAATGACACTGTTACACTTACACATAAGGGTTCATTACAGCCTGCATTGCTTGACGTTTAGCAATCATTTCTTATTGACTCAAACTATTTCCTTTCCACAACCAATTTAATAGGCCTTTATAGCGCTTTATAGGCCTGGTCTTTTTCAAACCAGGGTAGGACTTATTGTATTTTGTTGGTAGGGATATTAATATCTTTCTACTACATTTCTTCTGTATTGTTCTTATTATTCTTAGGGACATAGATGAAGGGGTGACTGGTATATTTTCCATCTTGTTAGAGATCCTCTTCTCAAAAAAAAAAGCTGAGAACCCCTGCTCTAGACTTTGGCCTAGTTATCCAGAGAGCCAGGGAAAGTACAGCTTAACAGCTAAAAAAAATATGTTTTTATTTCCAAAAGTACACAGATAACTATGCCTCAAACCTATAAATCATCCCATATCATAACATACTGACAGGCCAATTTGTTCTCCTGCCACAGTTAAAAGACAAGCTCAAACAAACACAAAAACCTTCGTTCGGGCGAGCTTCGCTGTGTGGTGTTGTCGCTGGATCTTCATACCTCAAAGGGAAGAAAACAAACCCAAAACCAAGGACCAGCCAGCACGTTTCACCATGCAGCTTTACTGCGCTGACATATAAAAACATCTATCAGTGGGAAGGGGAAAAAAGAAAAATAAATCAAGACATTTGTGTGCCTGCGCATGTGGTAGAGGGTTGTAGGTAATTAACGGTGCCTAAACTGAGAAAGGACCTTCAGGACAAGAAGCCACCGGGAACCTTAATCTGCCATTACACCTCAAAACTGTCACAGGGGTTTGCAGGGATACAAATATACATATACATATATATATGTATATATAAATATATATATATATGTGTGTGTGTGTGTGTGTGTGTGTGTGTGTCTTACAGTGTGCTGACTGCCACTGGGGAAAAACAGAGCGACTGAGATCCTTGGCATAGTTTAAGGAGATACAGGAAACAAAGCACTGGAAAGACCACTCTGTTACTTTAGGTGGAACTGAAGTAGAAGATAGGGCTACACAGGGACAGGAAATGATTGATTCCAAGCTGTAGTCTATAGACACTTCAAGATGAATAAATTCCAGCATAAAAAATGTTTAATATATTAAATGGAATTTAGAACTTGAAAATAGTGGCGGTGATGGTGAAATATAACTGAAAAGTCTGAGTGAAGATATATTAAGGAGCCTTCAAACCACTGAGGAAAGTAAGAACAGACCAGACTTCCTATTCACAAGGCCTGTGATGATGTACTGGTGTTTTCTGTGCACAGCCTAGTTAATGGACTTTACAGTTAATGTGCTGTACATTAGATTTTGTCCGTCTGGTGCCGATTCTGTTACCGGCAATGGCTAAATATAAATCTGCCATGGTCTACCAATATCAATCAAGATCAATTTCAAACAGAGTGATGATGGCCAGATCTGCTCTCCCCATTGCATCTGCTAAAAAGATGCTCCATATTTGCATGGGGGCCAACTCAATCACGCTGCCACTTGGGAATCTTAATGTGACATTGAAGCAGACAGGGAGTCTGGGTATGACAGGAGAAAATCAAGCTGGGGGCAAGCCAAAAAGGCCGACTTTAGAGGTAACCACAGGGACCAATTAAATGGCCCTCATCAATTTTTAATGTTCAGGCTGCACCTGTCAGTCAGGCATTTCACCGTAGCACTTGTAAGCAAAACTGATAACTTAACACAGAGTAGGTAAGTACAAGCAGGCATGTTAAAACATTTATACTTTTAACTTTTTGACATTCAGACTTTAACTTTTTTTTGGCCAGACTCTTAACTCCTTTTTGGCCCGCTTAAAATGTAACTTATCCGAAATTTCAGATTCACATTTGCAGGTTGAAAGAGGAAGACCATACCCAAGGCTTTCAAAGCTTTAAAATGTATTCAATAGCTATGCACTATTTATCCTGCCCAAATTCATCAATTCTTCGTCTGTCCACTGATAAAGAACCAAAAACTTCATACAGCCATCTCAAGAGAATGTTCAGCAGTTCTTTCTATGTGTGTTTCAAGCTGATTTCTCCACCTATAGGAGCTCTTTCAAGGTCAGCCTCTTTTTACTGAGCATTCAGGATTGACCAAAAAAAAAAACATTAAAATGTCGAATTCTCACGGGTAAATGCCTTTCAAAACAATCAATTGGGAGTTGATAAATTTCCTCAACCAGCAAATAAGGTGGGCTTCACTTGGTTGGGCTGAACTGCAGTTGGCTGAGGGCTGACCCTTGAACTGCTGAGCTGAGAATTTGTGGGCTCTCTGGGTGATTCTGCTTCTCCACCACTGCAGTAGGTAATTTACAACCCTGTCTGCTGTAAAGCGTCTAGGGCCAGAGCCGGGATTAGACTGTGACCAGCAACAGAGCCCACGGATCACCATAAATCTCCACTGATTGAATGCAAATTGGAAAAGTACACTATGTATGTCAGTATACATCATGAGAATAAAGCTTGCACAACACACACACACACACACGGCTAGCACATGCCCATTCTCTAAATATGCAAGCCTTATTTTATGTGCATGTGTTTGTATGTGTACATGCAAGTGTTTATGTGGTGAGCAGGCAAGCAGCAGAAATTTATGGGCTACATAGTGGCTAACACATTTGCATTATAAATCTCAATTACATAGCATTATTTGTTTACCAGCCTGCTCAGATGGAATTCTCATAAGGTGCCCTGCAGAGGAGGGTCATAAATTCTTAATAAACTGCAGTGCAGACCTTTGTACGGCACTGACCTAAATCCTGCAGCTCATCTCTGCACTACACTCATTTCTTTAAACTTTAATAAGGCTCTATTACACATATTTAACTGTTTTCCAGAAACCCCAAACTAGACCATGTCCACCTGTGTGTCTCTGGTGAACACAATATGCACGTACCCAAACACGTCCCGACACGGTCTTGCGAAGGAAAATGTAGGGTGAGATGCTGTGCTATCAGTTCGGGACCATCTGCCGATGTGTTTTATATGAGGAGTAAACCCTCACAGGCCCTGCAGGCCAGAGGCACAGAGCACAAGTGATTAATATGCCTAGGTTAATGAGCAGTCCCAGCATTGCCTTTGCTCCTCTGACTCTTTCGGTATGTGTGCATCTCGGTGGTGATTCACTTAACTATTGCTGCTGGAGTCTGTAGACCATCCCACCATGCCATGCTTTTTGCTGTAAGTGGGCCTGTGGCATCTCCTGCTTTGTTAGAGATATGGCCCTAAATATAAACTGCCTCTGTAAATAAATAAATTTAAAAAAAAAACTGCCACCTGGCAATTATACTGCTAATTAAAAGGCGAAGCACTCTTAATGGATTCATCTCTCAGGAGGGATGTTCCTCTCTCCACACAAATGCACCCCCTCCTTTCTACGTCTCCTATCTCTCCATCATTCCCCTCCCCTCTACCCTGTGTCCATCCCTGGGAGCCCCAGCTGATGTGTTACGGGTGAGTGTCGCCTGGTCTGCTAGTGTTTTGGTCTCTGCTGAGAGAGAAAGGCTAAGAGGGACAGCTGGATGGGTTCAGAGGCTGGAGGGGTCCTCACTCTTGGCAAAGACTTCTGTTCCAACAGCCAAAGCTCTTCATTTATTCATACTTTGAGTGCTTCAAACCCCAAATCCCCTAATAGTGTACACACACAAACATACACAGAAGAAAAGATAAAGAAACGAGTACATACAAATAGTTGAGCATGGGAGAATGAAGTAGTCACCCAAGTCTAACACATCCATACACATGTGCTTGCAGAGAGGCGGGCCAGTCAACAGACGTGTTCATATGGAGGCATATACACACAAACACACACGTACATAAGCACGCTCACACACTCACACACCTGCACAGTTGCCCATCTGTTTTCTTTGGGGGATAACACTGTTTTCATTAAAGTGAATAAGCATCTTCAAAAGCGGCAGTGAGGCATAAAAAAAGTCACTTTCCAGAACGGCTTATTCCCTGTTCAGATGATTCGGATGCAATTAGGTCAGAACAGATCAGACTTTTACTTTGTGATAGACATGGGCCTGTAATATTAAGGATCTGAGGGCACCTTAAATAAAATATCAGATGTGCAGGGCTCTCGGAGGCCAGCAGCTCATTATGTCAGACTATGAGGGAGATGATCTATGCTGAAAGCTAAATGCAGATGTTACCAGTATGTGTTGGCATAATTGAAACTCCTGATCTTTCACCACTGAAACAAAGGTACTTGATATACCTCTTACATCTCATCTGAATGTGAGCCACTTTTTGTTTTTTTGCCAGTATGAGTTCATTTGGAATATACTTCACAAGTGCCCCAGTGGCCCCATCACATCTCTTCTCATTATACAAAAAACCTGTAGGAAAAAAGCTGTGATGTAAAGCTACATAATCCTTAAATCAATAATTAACCACTGCCTTGCATAGGGAAACCTGGCCTGTTTAGAGACAAATATTTATTTATGGTGCCAAATAGATTCAAACAGATTTGTTAATGACCAACGCATACCATTAAAATCCATGTGTTGGAGTCAGCCCTGAAATATCCAATTTGAATGATCTAATTATTTAACAAAGAGGCTTTCTGCTGTTGCAACATTTCGCCAACATATCAGTGGAGATGTCAACAAAACTGTAGTAACAGAGACTGCCAAACGCCTCCAATGTTATCGAAATTGAAATCTTACAGCAAACATCTAAAGCTATTGTGTGCCTTCCTGAGTGTGTGTTCTTGGATAGAAGTGGAAGAAACCCACAGCTGGTACATCTAAACCACAGAAGCAAGCAAAGTCTTTATGGGAGAAGACCTCAGTCTGACAACCATGTCTGGTTGCAAACATCACAACCAAAGTCTTCCATGATTTAGCAACAAAATGTATACATACTGCAGTCACAGAGGCAATAAGTCTCTGCCTAAGAGATGGCCCCATGAATAAGTTGGGGGATAAATCATGCACAGCGTCTCCCTGAGGTGTGGTACAGTGCAAGTATTTAAGTGAAATATGAGGCCAGGGATAATTGAATGTGTGTTTCCGTATGTCAAGGACCATAGTCTCTGGGGTAAGGGATAGACGTGGAGAGATGATGGAATCGGGAATTGGGGAGTGGGAGATGGAAAAACTAGAGGGAGGGAGTGTTTGATCCTGAAAGAAATTGGTAAAGACTGGTATGGGGTGTCTCATGAATAACACAAATCGTAGCGGTTGTTCACATCTGAAGGGATGTGCCATGCCAGCTTTTTACTTGGATTTGCTCCTAAACGTGCAAATGAGGATAAATAAAATAATAAAATAAATTGCATCTCAGCAAAAAGAAACTCCATGTACTAGATGTTTTTTTCAGCAGACATAGCTTCAAGTAATAAGAGCACAAAATATTTCCAAAAGAAAGTCTGCCTCCTATTCTGAGTCTATAAATCTGGCTCACACGCAGACACTGTTCTAGACAACATTTAAAAACTAAAGGAAGGCGTGACAATATGCAATCACGATGAAAGCTTTGCTTTTTCAAACTCCGCGTGAGCGCAGCTGCACAGAGCAATGTCAGTACCCTCAGCGACAAAGAGGCTGAGAACGAGTTGTGCATTTGGGTAATGAAAAACTTTACTCCACTCTTAACGCCACGGTGTCAACTTGTATAGCACAGTGTGAACAGTCATGACTTAGTAGATAGTAAATTTACTTTTGAGGTAAAGTAGTGAGCATTACAATGATGAAATGCCCCCTTATTGTGGAAGGAATAGGAAGAGTGATGCATGGGCTCTTTTCTTTTTACACAACAATTACACATAAGTCAGACTCCCGGAGCACATTCTAAGGTTTTACATCAACAATTTAACAGGAAAGTAAAGATAATAGGACAATTTGGATTATCTGAAGTGGGATTATATGAGGTACTTACTGATAGTCAGTATTACCTACCGTAGATGCTGGTTGGCTCACCACCGGTTTGGAGAATCAGAGTGGAGCACCAGCACAGGAGCTAAGCAATACACACTGCTATGGACAGGGTCAGCAACAAAACGGATTTTAAGTTTACACTATATCTAAAATATTGTCACCGCTTTACTTTGTTTTCAGACAGCTGATTCTGATGGGATGCTTCTTGTCTCAGTCAGACTCTGAAAAGCTGGTTCATGCTTTTATTTCCAGTAGGCTGGATTACTGTAATTCACTTTTTGCTGGACTGACAAAGCAGACATTAAATACACTCCAGCTTATTCAGAATGCAGCAGCAAGAATTTTAACAAAAACTAAAAGGTCTGATCACATAAGTCCCATTTTATCTTCCCTTCACTGGCTCCCAGTAAAAGAAATAATTGATTTTAAAATACTTCTTATTGTTTTTAAATGTTTTAATGGGTTAGCTCCATCGGTATGTTGTTGACATGCTCACTGAGTACACACCAGAGAGATCCCTTAGGTCATCAAATAAAGGTCTCCTCACTGTACCTAAAATCAACTCTAAATCAGCTCTTGGTGCTTTCAGTCATTATGGTTCTACTCTCTGGAAATCTCTTCCACATGAACTACGGTCTGCCACAACAGTGATCTCTTTTAAAAGCAAACTAAAAACATATTTTTTCCACAAGCTTTTGGTTACGTTTTTAAGTGTATTTTTATTTGTTGTAGGAATTAGTATTATTATTGTTATTATATCCCTTTTAAAAATAATGATAATAATAATACCTTCTTATCTTGGTTGTTTCTATCATGTTTTGCTTGTTTTTACATATGTAATACTCTATTATCTTATGTCATTTTATTTTTGTCATGTATGATGTATCTTAAAGCACACTGAGTTTACGCTTGTCGTATGAAATGTGCTATATAAATAAAGTTGACTTGACTTGATATCACCCAAAGTTTGGTTGGTTTGGAGAGAGCGATATTTAGCTCATATAATCTTGGTTTCCAGTCAGAAAACACTCTTTGAAATATTCTAAATAAATCGTACATTTGAAGTGGTATTAATCTTTTTAGGTGGACCTTTTATAAGCAGCTTAAGTAGTTTTGTCGCTGACCCTGTCTACAGCAGTACATTGCTTAGTTTTCATGCTGGTGCCCCTCTCTCATCTACTGCAGGTAATACACTGCCTATTGATAAATACCTAATACAAACTACATTATCGCATTAAATAATACAAACTATCCCTTAAATATGATACTGGAGCATGGCTCATTCCACACTAGACATGACATAAGCGTTTATGTCACAAAGTTTGTGCTACAATTTTTCTACATTAGCAAGTGAGTAATTTTCCTTCTATTTGTGCCTTGTGTTGCTGCACTTGTTGCTCATTTATTGGTCCCTGACAGCGTCGATGTGGCACATTGATACAGTCCTAATTATATATTGGGGTTGCTAGTACAAAGGTGTAGTCTGGATCAAACCCTTTCGGGCTGGAGCTTCATTAATGGACTCACATTGTCAGCGATGGTGCGACCCAGCTTGTCCATTCTTGATCCTGCCTCGGCAATTTTCTTGGCAGCGCTGATGACATCAGACGTATTCTTCAGTGGCCCTTTCCCCCTGGGGAGAAAAAAGTGGAAAGATCAGTCACTGTTTCTGATCTCCTGCAGCTTCATTCAATATGCAGGAGCAGCATCTCAGTCATGGAGCGGCTGTTTGTTTTGGAAGGTTGTTTGTTTGTTTTTTATTGGTCAAAGGTGAGTATGTATAGAGGAGCGTGACTTAAGGGAATAGTTCAGGGAAACGTTACAGAAGTATATGTGTATGCTGGTGCACAGATGATTCCACACACACACAAAACACGAACGCACTCTGGCATCATACTGTTCAGCCAGAGCTCAGAACGTTTTATAACCCATTAAATGCAGCAGGGCAGCCTTCCTCTCAGGGCTGTGCTTAAAGAATGGGAACGTGATGCTGTTCCATCAAACTCTTTTGTAACACGATCACCAACTAACAAAACAGGGTGTTGAACTATTTTATTACTGCACTTTTAGCATATGATAGACAGCATATACCGCTAAAATGTTTTTAAAGGAACAATATGCAACCTCCTAGCATTCATAAATGAGTACAGCAGTCCAAATAGAGAGCTGGAGCCATAGACGCCGTAGTTTCTGAAGAAACCCTAAATTCAAGAGGCTGGTGTGTTACAGTGGTCACTCTGTCAAAATATTTGGCTCCTTTTATTTAAGCAGCTTTGAGGGGTTTATTAGAAGACTGAGAAGCAAATCGGACCGGTTGCGTGTTTCTAAGAGGAGAAACATTGGTTGCCCTCAAAAACGCCACACACACAGAGAGAGAGAGAGACACAGACACATACACACAAGCTCTTAATTTGTGGTCTTTTTCACACAGGTGTGGGACAAACAAGGAGAGCCAAAGACAAAAGGAGAAAACTGGAAGTCAAGACATGAGAGAGCAAGCCAATTTAAAAAGGCTTTGGTCATCGTCCTAATGTCCTAAACATCCATTCTTGACCCTTCTTGTGCCAAATGATGCCCATCCCAACACGGGACAGTCCAGCCCTGACCTGACCCACTGTAAGCTTGTCAGCCATTTGCCATTTTTTTTCCTGCCCCCACAAGGGACTCTGGGACACAGTTGGCAAGAGGCACAAATTGGATTCAAAGCTGCTCTCTCCAGGCTAAAAAATGAGCCATCCAACCCAGAACAGATGGAATTTTGTGTTCTGTTCTCTCGTTTCCTCTTCCCTCTGCTCCCATCTCCAACCCTTCCCCTCTTTTGCTCTCCCTCTGCTGCTCTGCTGTAAAGCAAGCCGGGGTCCTAGTGGAAGGGGGCACGCGTCAGAGCACAGACTGGCAGCTCTCCGGGGACACGTCAACCCCTGGAGACGGCGCTGGAGGCATTGTGATGCGTTCTGTGGGGAGAAAAAAGCCTGCATGGAGTGTTTTTATTAGAGCGTTGCTAGTATAATGTAGTTTGCCCCAATAAAAAAAACATCCCATCACAATGCATAAATGCAGCAAACACTGATTTCTCCCCAACCACAGATTTCCTTCTGAAAAAATATGCCTTGCTTTAGCCCTAGGAAATAGTGATGCATAGTATACTGAAATTTAGGTGCTGATACTTCTTTGTTGTGGGTCAGAATTGGTGTGTTGACACAGAAAAGTTTCGCCTCACCCTCGAGGGTGTGTGTGTTTGTGTTCAGTTCAGCCTCTGACTAAGCTCTGCACTCAAGAGACTCCAGTTCTTACTGTTACTTTCCTCCAGTCTCTTTTTCCCTTCTCCTCTCTATACGTTCTGGAAGTAAAGTACAGTGGATCAGAACAGAATCCGATGTGAGTCAGGGTGTTTATTCCTCTGCCCTCAGCTTCTCCCCCAGAACTCACTGGCGCTCAGCAGCTGTCTGTCGGCGAGCGGCAGGTCTGTACCTCCACTCCGCCTGGTCCCCTCCACGCAACACTCTACAAAGCCCTGCGATACACTCAGTTTTTTCACTCAAGTTGAATATATTTCAACTTGTGCTTCATACAATATCACCTGCAACAGTGCATTACGCAAAGCTATTTTAAAACCGTTAATAAATAAAGAGCATAGAGCTACTAACAATAGAAACATGTTGCTTCTAAACTACAGTGGCTCTACTGTGTCAGGTGGTGAGCAAACCAGTTTTAAAAAAGGCACACTGACTCCCAGCATAAATTTATTGAACTTAACAGTGCCCATGTACTATATGTGCAGGTTTAAATCCTCTGGGCTGTGTTTCTGAGCTTCAGTCGTTTTGTTTCAGTCTCAAGTATTTTTGGTATTGAGCATCATGATACTAAGCTCGGTTGGTATCAAAGTAAAAACTTTGGTGTTGTGACAACACTGCTAAGAAATAAATGACCAGCTACTGAATTTCCTCACCATTTCTAGCTCTGCCTAGGTGACCAATGACACTACAAAGCTCAAAGGGGCCACAGAGACAGACAAGACTCCTCCTGACAAGAGGACACCCTTGTAAGATTTTCATATACATGGAGAAGGGACTGAAGACTTCAGGTCTGGTGACAGCTGCAGGCCTCCAGATGGCTGTAAGCCACATCAGGCCCAGCACTCCACAGCTCAGAATGCTCTAGGATAGGTGGCTCCCAAATATGTTGCATGTTGCCACACATGCCTTATTCATGAGAGCTGCCATACAGCCATAAGCGATGCAGGAGTCAACAAGAATGTCTCTCACTCTCTGCAGATTTGTCAGGAGAGAGGTCCACAACAATTACTTCAGACAGCATTAACCTTGGCAGGGCTTTGTGCCAGCTCAAGGTTGAGGGGGCAATAATTTGGGCGCGGGCTGAATTAGCCGGCTACTGACCTTCCATGTGCTACTGCCGCATGCGAGAGTCAAGACATAATGTGAAGATATATATTCAGCCCGACAATCACCCATGTGTGTTCCATCAGACAGACACACACACACACACACAGGCGAATACAGAGTGCAAGGCAAAGTCTCAGAGTGCAAAACAAGACAAGTCACAACACTAACTTGTGGTATTAGCTCTTAAATTAACAAATTCTGAGTCACTGCAATATTAACAACACAGACACAAAATCCATTCCCATGGCTTTCTTTTATGACCTCTATTTCTGAAGGCAATGACAGAGCATAGAGAATATAATGTACTTATCAACACTGAATTCTGGCCATACTGACCAGAACCAAGGTCAAAGACATTAAAGCTTGAGCCAATACACTCTGAATCCAAAACTACCTCCAAACTAACAGAAACAGCTGTCTACCTAGGCAGCTCAGGATGGATGTTACTAAACAATACTGTTTGTAAGGAATAAAACCTGAGCTAAAAAAAAAGGTGCCTCCTCCAGGATTCTATATTTGTATACATTTATGATGCAAACATTCAAAACAAATAAAGTTAATTCTTAGATGCTAGACTGTTTTATATGCAAACATGATATGAGAAGAACCATGTGAACAAAGCACATAAGCTCAGGAGGTCACCTGGTCGCGGTTGCTAAGTGACGGTGGCACAGATTAGCCATACAATCACCTCTAATACACATTGCTTTTGGAGCACCTGAGCTGTTGGTGAAATGCATCTTTGGAACAGCATTCCAGATCAAAAACATCTTGTTTTTTAAGACAATTTAAGGTGGTGATTTGTTATTAAATCCTAGATGAAATATGCAGGGTATAAGAGGTTTGGTTTGTTTATAGGTTAAAATCCAGCTACTGATGATAAAATGCCTCGTCAGGCATATACATTTATGATAACTCAGTATAAACAGGAAAAAGCTGATCAAACATTCACATCAAGCATTCAGTGCTTGAGAGTTTGATACTGGCACAACAGTACTCAAAGTGTTGAGAATCTATGCAGCATTTCTCAAAAAATTTATTCACAACTGAGCTCATATTTGGTTTTTGTCTGATTGCTTTTTTCTGCCCATTTAGCTTTGTTGTTTCTGATTGGAGGCGTACACAGAAACTAATTTTAAACTATATTTGGAATTATACAAAATGAAAACATTTAGTTAAGTAATACCAGGCCAGTGATTGTAATCCCGTAATGGTGTAAATGGAGAGAATGTTTTCCAGTAAATGCAGTATTTTAAAAGCTCCAATGGGCAGTTTTCCTTATGGGAGGGATTTCATTTTATCATTTGAATTCCTTGGGTCTGCTATATATTGTAAAACTGAGAGAGCCTACATGTTGATATAAAGATGTTACTGCAATCAATAACCTCTTAAAATATACACACACCAGTGACGCCATCTAATAAAAAAACGTGGGTGGCAGACTGAGATGGAAGCAGCGTCATTTGCATTCCATTTACATGTGTGTACAGTGGATGAAATGCAAAAGACAGCAATTATTTTTTTTCCTGCTTCTTTGGATGAATACGAAGCAAACAGTAAATTGCAGGGTTCTCTGCAACCTCACTCAGATCACTGGCTGTGTTAGTATTTTGAACTCTGCTACAGCTTCCAGTATTGTGCTTCTTTGGCCACAGAGTTGCGATCTTTGACCCATTCAGAAGATGAAAATAGAGAGGCAACATTTCATAGTCATTACGGATGTGACTCAGAGTTAGGCACAAAATGTCCTCTGAGTAATTCACTTGAAAATTTAAAAAGGCACAGTCATACAAATACAGTCAGGCGCAAATAGAGTCAGCCACTCAAAATGTCTCCTCACATCCTCCACACACACCAACACACAAACGCACTCACACCGTGTGAGCTAGACGATCATGCAGAGATGGAAATGCTGTCCAACAATAATCACAAAGTGTCAATATTACCACAAACAGCCATAAATTCCAATATCATGTTCACACACGCACACACACTATCATACACACAAAATACAGCAGGGAGGGATCCTCAGATGATTTGTCAGTGAGGCGACAGTAGCTTCTGTCACATTCCTGGACTCCTTTACAAAAAACAATCTTCGTTACTGTAATTTTTTCCAGAATAAAAGTCCTTCAAAGTCCTTAAATGCCTTGTTTGTCAGTGTCGCATCCCTTGGCAAAGGGCTGCCAGAGGAAACAAAAACATTAGGATTTTGTTGCTGCTTAGCTAGAGGCACAGCGTGGTGGGATGTATAACTACGGTGAATACAATTATGATGGCTTGAAGTGTTGTGGTATTCAAGCATACAGCCAGTGCACTTGGACTGGTGGAGAGATGCGTGCCTTTTTGTGTAATGAAAGGGTCTGTGAGACCTTGATAGATTCTAAGCACTGTGCATTAGTTAAAGCACCAGGGTTCAAGGTTTAATATACTTATCTTTCAACACAGTACTAGCATATTCAAAAAATAAAAACTGGAAAAAATGTGCATCTTTCTAGGTATGTCTGTTCTGTTGTGTTTTAAGAGTTTATGAACACTACTTAGGAAAAAAAACATTTTACAATTTCAGAAATCATTACATTAATGTTGTCTGGGCAAGAGTATTAGTTAATTTGGGAGTGGCAAATAGGAACCAATCCTCTGTTTTAAAATCTTTTTTAAATTTGGATCACTGACGTTATGAAGCCTGTGTGATGTTGATTAAAGTTAAATGCATTTTTCATCACTCTAAAGTAGTCGGTTAGATTGGTAAGATGTGCCAAACAACAACAAGCTTTTCTGCAGGAATCAATACTTATCGATGCATTAAGTATGAACCAAGTTTTTAGGTGTTCAGAAGATACCCTGCTTGTAACCACAGAAACTTTCACACTTATTGTTTTTAGTAGAGGGATATTTTGAAGCAATGAGAGATGATTCATACTATTCCTTTCTATTATTTTATACTCCTGAGATTTTTCACCCCTAACCATTTTTCAACCATCTTTATTTTCTTGATGTACCACTGACAGGGTGAATATGGCCACCCTGTAGCAGCTCTGCTGAGTGAGACTGTCCATATAAGATTTACAGTGCACACCCATCTTTATTCATGTACCAGAGAGAGAGGGAGATTTGACATACTGCTTATGGTTGTGCATATTAAGATTAAGGGAGGATGGAAAAATAATCAAGAAGAAAATCCCACCTACAGTGCTGCTTAGGGAAAATGAAGAGCATTGATGCATGAACAGTAGTGTTAAACTGGGTGCATAGCATTGTGCAGATTCGGGCAAATGTTGGGTAACAAATGTAGGCTTATTGGGTGATTGTATTTGGCTTAACTTAAACATGCATTCTGTCTTGGGGCATTTGGTTGAATGGCATGACTATTGGAATATTAATGTGAGGATGCTAAGATGACATATACACATCGGCATGTGAATGAAGACAGAGCTACAAAGACTCAAAGACAAATACACAGTCTACCGACTTAAAATGGGCAGCCATGCTACAACCCATTCATTCAGGTGTCTTCTGAGGCCAGGAAAATATATACAATTACAAAACGGGCCATCATTTGCTGGGGAAGAAAAATGGCCCCGGCTGTGAGCCAAGCTGTTAGTCCAAACTCACCTGGTGAAGTCTGTCATCTCCATCATGATCATGCACATCTGCTTGGCCAACACAATGATGTCATTGCCGCTGTCATCCCACTTGGATACCTCCGCATCCAGCTTGCTCTTCTCTTCCTGGAAGCTAGCCACCTGTTCTGCAATCTTCGCCTTCTGCTCCTGGGGCAACTGGGCCATGATAGCCTAAAGGGGGATTTATGGAAAGCGTAGAGGGTTAGCACGCTAGACCCCAACATACTGTCACGCAGGCCATTTCTGTCTCCAGGGTATTTTGTTTTACATCATCCCCTATGGTTTCCATGGATGCACGGATGGATTGCCAGGCAATAGTATGGTGTTTGAGATCAAAGCAGAGAACTGCTATGGCGTACTACACTACAGGGTTCCTATATTAACTTCTTTCATACCATTGTGTGATGTGACAGCTATACTCACTTCACAACGTCACTTTATTAGGTACACAAATACAATCTAATGCAATCAGATGTTAATTATTTATTGTTCCTTTTCTTGTATATTTTATGCATTTATCTTTACATGCTCAAAATAGAATCTAATCTAATTGAGTACACTCCGGTTAACAAAAATAGACAAGATGAAACAAGGGCAAGAGAAAAAAGGAAGGAGAAATCAGAAATGGATATATCAGAAGAAGAACGGAAGGAAATGATAACGAATACTCATAAAACAATAAATTCACTTTTTTGGCAAGCGTGTGCTTGGATGATTCTCCACTCCACTACTTTATAAAACCAATTCAACAGGCTAAACACAATAATAAAATTACATCAAAGTGCTGGAGGAACTGTGAGGACGACAAAGCCAATCTTTGTCATATATCATGGCCAAGCCCAGAATTAAAAACATTTTGGGAAGTAATCAATAATCACGTTCAGATTATTTTGAGAGTTCCCAGTGGATGTTAAAGGGACAGTTCACCAAAAAATGAAAATTCAGTCATTATCTACTCACCCTCATGATGATTGAAGGTCAGATTTAGTGTTTTCATCCACAAAACACTGCTGGAGTTTCACAGGAAAACAGTGTTGCAGAATCTCCCAAACAGTTGAAGTGAATGGTGACCAGTTCTCAAATGTAAAAAAAATAACCGAAAAACAAACAAACAAACAAAAGCCTCCATACTGCTTGTCTGGTGTAATCCAAGTCTCCTAAAGAGCCGACATGCCATGTTGACCTGTGTAGCAACTCATAATGTAATAATGGCTCATAATGTAATAACAGCTCATAATGTAATAACTTAAATGTAATAAAAGTTCATAATGTAATAATTGGCTCATAATGTAATAAAATCATGAGCGCATAACGCAATAACGTCTTTGCACATAATGTAATAATGTAACAATGTATTACATTATGAGCCCAATGTAGAGCAACTCATAATGTAATAACAGCTCATAATGTAACAATGACTTATACTGTGAGAAAAGTGTTGCATTATCACCATTTTTTACCTTTGCCATTCCTGCTTTCACCTCTGTGATTGTCTGTCTGTATGTAAGCAGAATCACACAATTTCTGCAAAACATGGTGGAGCATTAAGTCCATGACTACGGAGCCCCTAAAGTGTCATGAAGAAACTACTATATATATA
>JAJHUR010023161.1:1374-55929 GCA_027495735.1 Lutjanus campechanus | reverse complement strand
CTCATGGGCGCTCCATTAGGTCTGCTTTTCTGCGGTCAGACTGTAGCATGGGTCTTTGGATTTGGAATTGTTTTTACACAACTGTCGGTGGTACTTACTTCAAAAGGGACACTATATACGTAGGTATTGATTGTGTTGCATTGTTTTCTAATATCCCCAGGCCTCTAACAGAAGGTGGTGAATCATCTGCTTCACTTTAGGTTTACATAGTTTGGAGTCGGTTTGGAGAGTTTATTCCTTTACGTTGTTTTAACTTGTATGTAAGGCTCTTATGCAACTACTTTGTGTTTATTTCTTGTTTATTCGTGTACAAAAATTATTTTTATTGCACTTCCGAGGTTAATGTCCGTTTAACATTTGATCGCTACAGAATGCACTAATCAGGAAATCTGAAGGATTTTAGACTTTGAAGACAATGAAGGACTTAAAATAATGTCTGTTCTTTTATCCGCAGAGCAGTGACTGTTGCATTGTCTTGAAGCAGTGGACATAACTGGCATGAGTGACCATGATGTTAAACAGACGTGGCATCCTGACTATCTTAAGCATTCCTGCGAAACTGAATTGATTTTACATTGCACTACAGTACCTGCACAAAGCAAGTTTTAAAATGATCCGCACCGTACGCGAGGTCCTCCTTGAGCAGCTCAGATAGTCTAAAGTACAAACCCCAACTCCAGAAACATTTGGACACTGTGTAAAACGTAAATAAAAACAGAGTGCAATGATTTGCAGAAAAACTTATAACCTACATTCAGTTGAATCCAGTACAAAGACAAGATATTTAATGTTCGAACTGTTAAACTTTATGGTTTTTGTAAATATATACTCGTTCTGAATTCGATGCCTGCAACATGCTCCAAAAAAGTTGTCACGTTTTCTTTTAACAGCATTCAATAAGTGTTTGGTAACTGAGGACACTAATTTTTGAATTTCTGAAAGTGAAGTCATTTATCTTATTCTTGCTTGATGTTCGACTTGAGGTGCTCAACAGTCCGGGGTCTCTTTGGTCATATTGTTTGCTTCATAATGCACCAAACATTTTAAACGGGAGACAGGTCAGGACTGCAGGCAGGTCAGTCTAGTACCTGAACTCTTACTTTGAAACCATGTTGTTGTAACGTGCAGAATGTGTCTTGGCATTGTCTCGCTAAAAATAAGCAGGGACATTTCTGAAAAGGAGGCTGTAAGTACCTTTCAGCAATAATGGGGCCTTCACAGATGTGACAGTTACCGCTTGATGCCATGGGCTCTAACACACCTCCACACCATCACAGATGTTGGCTTTTGAAGTTAGTGCTGGTAACAATCTGGATGGTCTTTTTTTTCCTCTTCAGCCCAAAGGTCACAACACCCATGGTGTCTGAAAACAACCACAAAAAGACCACAGCACACTTTTCCACTTTCAGTCAGTCCATCTCAGATGAGCTCGGGCCCAGAGAATTCTGCAGCGTTTTCTGGATGTTGTTGATATGTGGCTTTCGCTTTGCATGGTCTTAAGTCTTAACTTGCATTTGTAGATGCAGCAACAAACTGTTTAACGACAACAGTTTCCTGAGCACATGTTGTATCCTTTATACAACTATGTAGTTTTTAATCCAGTGCGGCCTGAGGTGTCAAAGGTCACAGGTTTTTGGCCTGTCCTCTTAACATGCAGAAATGTCTTTAGATTCTCTGAATCAGTTAATGATATTATGGATTGTAGATTGTGAAATCTGTTAATTCGTTGCAGTTTTGGGTTGAGAAACAGCATCTGCAATTTGAACATGAAATATCTGGCCTTTTTTTGCAAGTCATTGCATTTTGTTTTTATACATTTACATAACATACCATACAAGTTTTTTTGGAATTGGCATTTGTATTTTGCATTCCGTTTTTTGAAAGCCTGTGTAAATATGAGCCGTCAGAGTGTCTATATGATGTTTAAACAGAGTTGGCTGTGTAAAAAGCCTTCAGATTCAATATGCTACGACTGAGGTGCATGATTAAATGATTCAGTTCTTTCTCAGTCCCTTTGCAGAAGATTAAAACCTCTAAATTGAGTACCAAGCTGTAAGACAAAAAATAATCACTGAAACGTTACGGTAACGCATGTAGGCAAACCAGTGGGATATTACTGTACATATGAATACTAATCAGGTCAAAAAAACGGAGGGTAAAGCATATTGATCTGTGAAATTCTGCCTCCGCTCTGGATCCCACTGCAGTTTAGTTCCATTTCAGCCGATTTGAGCTGGAACACTAATCTCAATGGACGTTGGAAGCCCATGGTGCGCTGTGTGAATGTGACATGTTTGGTACTGTGTAATACAGACAAGGTCAAAACCACTGACTTGACGTTGATCGTGAAAGTTACATTGTGTTGGCCGGTGTGTTTGCTTGTCTGCTTGCTTTTTCTACTCTACATCAGAGCTCTTGGCAGAAACACGTGTTAAACAAGGATAAAGTGTGGATATTTCATTTAGGACTGCCTGCTCTTCTGGTGAAATAATTAGTTATGATTATGTTTGATTGCTCGTGACCGTGCTCATTGTAATCAAAGGAATTAAATAAATAGTTTGACACTGGGGAAAGATGCTCATTCGCTGCCGGGTGGAGACTGATGTTAGATGACATCTGTCAATTATGAAGCTACAGCCAGCAGACAGTTAGCTTAGCTCAAAGAGTGGAAACAGGGGTGAAGCAGCTGGCCTGGCTCTGTCGAGTGGTCTCATTACCTCTAAATATCATTAATTAAAGCTCTGAGGACGTTTATTTTTGGTGTCAGTGGGAAAAAAAATAGACTTCTGCAAACCCTTTGACTGTTTTCAGCCTGTTAATGTGAGACTTTGGCCAATCAAGTCATTTCAGAGAGAGGGCGCATGATGGCACACAGTAGGGAATAACTTTTGGGGGTGGGCGTGGTGTATAAGCCTCTCATTCTGCTGTTAGACAGTGTCACAGCTGCCTCTGAAGCCTGGGGGCTCTGCCCCGGGGCTGCAAAACGCTGGAGGGGCGTATTTGAGAGTTGCAGTGAGAGGTCTTGGCAAGCTTCACTGTGTGGGTTTGGTGGGAGGGGTTTAGCGGACTGATGCAGGTGGAGGTTTTTGCATTGTGTCTGCTCAATTGTTGCCAGCTGCAGGCTTTAACACTATATATTGTTTTATTTTATCCATACAAAAAAACATTGTGTCATAGATGGTATATTTCCTGGCTACAATCACTAACTACCTGGAGTCTCTGCTGATTGCCTGGGAACTGCTCAGAGCAAAGAAATAGTTTGACAGATAACCCTCCCCCTGTAAAAGGTCATTTTCACCCTGAGGTTCTTGTATGTTTTTGAACAAAGGAGATAACGCATGTAACTAGAGATTTAGAGGTGCTGGTAGGCGGATTTTGTGACCACTTGACAGTGGCAGGCTTTTTTCAGTCTTCATGCAAACTTAACCGACTGCTGTGGCCTTGATATTAAAGGGGAATGTTGGCACTTTTCTTGTGGAAGTCCTGTCAGTGTTGATGGTAAAGGTAGTCAGTTGAAGCAGTAACTCTGTGCATGCTCTACTGAGAGAGAGAGAGAGAGAGAGAGAGCTGAGTTCTCGAACTGCAAAATCTGTTCTTCCATTGATGTAACAGTGATGTAGTTGGACAGATTTTTTTTCAGCTTGGATTTCTAGTTTCTGCTTTTGGGTAGCCAGGTGGCATTAGAAGCATGCACGCAATGCACCCTGGTATATGTAAGCACTGCTTGTACAGCCCTGGAGCAGGAGAACTCAGTTTTCTCTGTCAGTATAGCACACAGGAACTTATTGTTGCTGTTACTGTATTTACTATGATCACTGGCTGGGAATCCCCATGAAAAGTGCCAAAATTTTCCTTTTAAGGAACAAAAAAATGATACTGATCTTCTCATCTGCCTCCAAGCGAATGAGCGCATTTCCCTAATTGTCAAACTGTTGCTTTAAGTCATGACGATGATCCATTTCTCTTTATGTTGCCTGATGTAAATGGGTGTCAGCAGGTCTTCTCATGCTGTTTAAAAAAAAAAAAATCTGTCCATCCAGCAGACTTGTAACCTCATCCTGCTGGTGCTGGTTGAGACGCTTCAATCACACCATTAATAAAACTACAGCGATGCATAAGAAACGTGCAAACGAAAGTCTGAGATTTTTTTTTTCCCATTTGACCTACACAAGCTGGTGCCTGTGTTGTTCCTCTGACTGACAGCTCAGTCGGAGAGAAGAGTTTCTCCAACTTTTACCATCCACTCAAGAAACCAAATCCTCTTACTGTACGTGGCCTGCTGGAGCCCAGAACACTTCTTACAGCTGTGCTGCATAGTCTTGATATATTTGTGCTTTGTAAGTAATGCACTGTCAGGAAAAAACTCTGGGTACTCATGGTGTAGTTTTAGTAATATAGCGAGGACTGCATTTTCTCCCCTCTCCCTCTTTGTGTAAATGGCTTAAGTTGACAGAATCCACTACCCATAAGGCTTTGCACTTAATTTGTCCTAGTTTTCTAAAACCAATGTTAACATGTAATCTTTAATAAATACAAGTAATTTTTCTTACTCAAGTAACTTTTTTTCTTTGCATCACAAAAGAAAATCAGAATAAATCCAGAGAATATAATATTTATTGAACAAAGCACTTTCCTTTTGTATTTACAGATAATTGACATTTAATTTATATGTACTTAAAATCTACACAGCGGGAGGCACACCTGAGCATTGGAGGCATTACAGTCGACATCAGTTTTGCTTTGGCAGCGTACAGTTTTAGAAGTAAAGCCATTCATCAAGCACACAAACATGTAGTTCAACACTTGCACACTGATTGCCTAATCATAGCCATGTCTTGACAGGTGGGTTTTTAAATGTATTTTGGAACTTAATTTATTATATATGTCTGATTATCTGTCACATAAACACATATAGAGGATTTTGAAAATGTAAACACTGGTGCACTGGATAAGTATCTAACAAACTGCCTGTCTTATGACAGGTACTCACACTTCACTCATGTCGAACATACGCAGCTCAGGAGTCTTTGTAGTAGTTGTTGAAGTTGATGCGAAGGAGGAAATCCTCTAGATGAGGCTGGTACCCTCTGTTCACCAGCTTGGTCACCACTAAGAGAAGGAAAAAGAAACGTACAGCATTTGTTTCTTAGGTATATCACCTTTCTGAAACAGTTATTATTGAATACAGTCTGTTCTCCCCGAATTCTATCTGCTTCCTTTTCTGTTTTTTCCAATTGGAAGCTCTCACTCAGTTGTTAGCAAAAAGTGGGGTTGCAGCACTGATGCCTCCCCTCCCTCAACCTAGGGGGGTTTATATAAAGCAATGTCACCATGCAGAAAATCATCATCATGGGAAAAATTGTTCAAATTCAAAAACATAAGGAATACTGCTGGGAAGCTTCAGAATGATATAAAAACCTCAAAAAATACTGAACCCACCCTTTGAGAGACTGATTCACATTTTCCCATGTTTGTCTTAAAACAATACTCACATGTACAGTGAAACTATTTTTAACCTGCTGTAGAGATGCATTGAGATATATCAAGATATCCGTAATATGCAGGCAAGGGGTAGGAATTTCAAACTGTTCGCATGGAGCACTATGGCAATGGAATACATTTGCCAAAATGCACTCTCAAGACCCCATCAGCTGTCGTGTGACAATTTAGCCTTTTTTTGTTTGTTTGTTTGTTTTAAATCATCCGCACTCATAAGCAGATCTGTTTACAGAAACTAGCCTCCAATTCCATTCTTGTCTCAACTGGCTAATCTGTCTGTAAACAGTGACTGGAACACAGATGAGAAAGTCTTCGCTTGGATATCTGCTGGCTACACTGGAAGCCCCGAAGCACCAGCTGTTGGCCCCCAGATGCTAAATTGTTGTCCAATGACAGCTGATGGGTTCCCAGATTGAGATACCTCACACTGATATGTTTCTAATACAAGTGAAATACATGTTTAAGCTCAGCTGCTTAAACTTATACACTTATACTTATACAGATACCCCTTATTATGGTCATTGGCTTCATATAAACCTATTTAGTAGTAATATAGATGGACACAAATTTTGGGATGTTTTTTTGCACAAAAGGAAAACCCTGGATTTTTTCTCCCATCACTCCCATAATGAGTACGAACAGAGGGAACAATTAACAGCTAAAACTGTTTCAGTGTACATGTGGGCATGTCAATACTGTGGACAACTTAACTTAAATGAAGAAGAAATTGCTGCTCTAAATAAAAACTATGCAGCACTCATCATCTAATAATGTATCATTAATCAACTAAAGGGTGAAAGGCTTTAACATACATTCACAAGTTCAAACAAGCTAGAAACTAGTTTAATCATCTTAAAGTTTCTGAGCTGTAGTCAGGTTCATCATTGATCATTTCTTAATTACTGTACATCAAAAAAGGGTAATTACTCACATATGCTAAGTGCAAAGAAAACTACTCTGCCAACCATTAAAATGTCACTGGATGGCTTAATTAATCCCTTACATTTAAAGCAGACTCGATATGCTTTAAAAACAAACTCAATTTGATCAAATATGGCAACCCTTAATTAAGTACCTTGTAGCTTGAAATTAGAGGACACCTTTGTGATGTGTCACAGTATCATACTGTATAAACACAAGTGATGGATATGGCTTTACCTGCCACCTTCTTCTTGCTCCTGAACTTGTGAATGCTTTCACAGCGCACGCTTTGGCTTTATAATAATTAAACTGAGCCACTGTTGCCAAACTACTCAATAAAATATGTTGAATATCCTTCTCTCGACAACCAAAATGTGGACGAATAAAAACACGAACAGGATAAATTTTAATTAAATCCAGTCTGAAACAATAGTCTGTCTTTACCTTTGAAGAGGAAGTGAGAGTAATATTTGAAGGTGTTGTACGACTGCTGCATGGCAATGAAGCTGGGGTGCACTGCCTCCCCCTGCTGGCTCTCCCAGGGCTGTGCGATCAGCTGGGCCCGAAACTTGAGGATCAGGCTGAAGATGCTGTGGATGATGTTCATGACTGGAGCCGCTTTCTCTGTCAGCAAACCCCTGGGGAGGCGAGACAGGGGAGAGTGCAAAGTTTAAGCAACGCGACAAGGAACTTTGAAATGGCTTTTTTTAGACGGGCTGAAATTCTACACAGAGAAGTGTGATACTGACAACCTCTCTTAATGAGATTAAATCATTCAACGGGTTCAAAAGTTAGCCTCAGATCCAGCTGGAATTTTAATTAAACTTGCAATGGGGAGGTTGAATTAATTTTATATGAAATTATGGGTGCAGAGAGTTCCACTTCAACATGCTATGCATGTGCAGAGCCTGAGGAAATAATTGCATTCCCCTGAAATTTTCCACATTTTGTGGTGTTTAAGACTTAAAACCTGGTGGTTTAAATGATACTTTTGCGGTCTCTATTTAAGTTTATTAACATTTTGCAGAACACCTTTAACAACCCAGAATTTTGGGTCCCCAAAAAGTTGTACCCAGTAAGGCTGCAACTGACGATTATTATCTTGATTTATCGATTGTTGAAAGCGCCAACTATTAGACGACTGAATTAGTGGATCAAAATAAAAAGCCAATTTATAGTCACAAATGCCAAAAATCTTATGGTCCCACCCACTTTCTTTCATGTCAGAATTTCTAAACCTTTACAATGTAGTAAATTAGTATCTCTGTGAACAATGTGCAACTAAATTTTTTTCCTTTTTAGCCATTTCATTTTTCTCTTGATCAACTAATTGATACATTAGCTTCTTGTCTCAGCTCCAGTACCTGTCAGAAACTAAACCGTGACAATATTAGCTATACCAGAGATGAACCCTTCTATTTAAAACAAAACACAAACCTGAAGGCATCTGGACCTGATCCTCAATGTGCTCAAAGAAAACGGGAGCCAATATCAAAAGAAAATGCATAAGGGAGCCCAATTTTTAGGGATACGCCGATCCAAATTTTTCTCTGCCAATACCGGCTTTGGTAACTTGACTCAGGGTTTGTGCCAACACTGATCTGATGGCAGTGCTCTCTTTTCCCAAATTTACCTCCATACCTCATTATGTATAAGTACTGTAACTGGTCTATAAAACATCAGAAAAGTGTTAAATGCCCATCAGAATATCTCAGAGCACAAGGTGAGGACATTAAATGCCTTGTCTTGGCATTTTTATTTGAATAGTTATTTAATAATTTAATCAACAAAGTAGTTGGTGATTAATTTTATTTCAATCAGATAATAGGTGAAACATATCTACTGATTTTTGCAGTTGTTCATTGGAATAAAGGTAACATGAGGCCTGTGATGACTGTGGCACAAAGAGCTGAGTGTGCAGACCATCATGACTCAATAAATATAACCCACAGCAATAAAAATGAATTTTCTAGTAGAAGAAAAAATTTGATTATTTGATTGATTATTTCATGGTCAAGATGCAAACAGCTTGATATGGTTAGTATCACCACTAGTGCACCCGAGCGATTTTTGAAATATAAAAAGTGGAGCACACACCTAAAGATCTGTTCCAGTTTGGAGCAAGTGACTCTTTTGCAAGTGTTAAATTATTCATTCAAGGTTTGTAATATATCTTAACATTATGTGTTACAACAAACAGTCCCTCCAGGATTTTGCGGCCCTTTTTTGGGATTATTGAGGCCTAAAATGCCTGTTTTCATGGCAGCTTTTATAAAAAAAAGAATTGCGATGCATGTTACAATGCTTTTAGGCACTTTTTGTAATGAAATTGTTGGACCAAGAGAAAGCTGCAAAAGAAAGTTGTGAATATTTTTTTTTAAATATAATTCATTAAAAATCAACAGCAAATTGTTCCGGGAAAAACAAAACCGCACTCTGTCCTGAGTGAGCTAACTAATCTCACCAAAAATGTTCAGAATCAATTAAGAATGTATTAACTGATAAGGTATCTTTTGTGTACCAGTTCTTGAGAGATCACAGGTTCTGTTTATTTAAATTGTTTGTGCTTCATGAATTAATGTTTCACATAACTAATGTGCCCATAGAATTGCTTAAATAAAACCTAAAATGAAAAAAAAGATGAGCTTTGTGTATCATGTTATAATAATGATTAACCGACTGTTGACTTTTTCAACTATCGGTTAAGGAAAATGCACAAATTTTGCATACATCACTGAGTTTACAAGGTTACCTGTGACTCCCCTCTCATGGGTATGAGCGGATAACACTTATACTTGGAGCTGTGATCACTGAAAATGCTTTCAAGTTTAACGTGCATTTCATTCAAGGGACGACAAAGACATTTGGTCTTGTTCCAAAATGTCCTAGAATGCAATAAGATTAAGGAAAATATCACGTATTACCTATTTTGTGCATGTAGATGATACAGATACTATAAATATGCACACATGCAGTTGCAGCCCTCACCTGAAGATGGCTCTGTTGAGGTAGTCTGCATGTGTGCGGTGGATGGCGTCCAGGTCGTTGGCAGTGGCCAGCTTTGCTGTGAACTCGCTCCAGGACACTTGCAGGATCTGGTTGGCGATGTATCCCTGGATCACCTTGACAAAATGCTGCATCTCGTGTCTGTACAGCTGCAGCTGACGAAACTGCACAGAGCGACCGGCACCTTTCACCAGCGCTGAGGGGAAACGAAGATGGGAACGAGCCATGATGCAGGGGTTGAAATAGGGGGTTGTTGGATACAGACTTTTAAATGTGAAGATCTGCTGCTTTTCTGTATAATATCACTGTAAAATCAATACTCGCTTTGGGAACTTGACTGACAGGGAATCATCTTTATTTTACTTTTAGGCAAGAATCTATGCAAATGAACTGGTAAAAATAATTAAAGCTATAATTATGATATAGACAGACCTTCATTTATTGCTTTATCATACTTTTTCCCCCCGTTAGTCCTGCTTATGATCCAATTAAGTAATCATCCACATTTTTTCCTGGTCATCAGTAACATTAAAGGAGTGAAATGTAACAATTGTGCCTCCAGTAAGCAGTACAGCAGCCCAAATAGCGAGGTGGGTAGACAGCATATTAAATAGTTTTATTTATTACATTAAATATATTACTGACTTCTCCTTTAATGTTATAATCACTGAAGTTTACATCCCTCTAATACCGTAATAGTTTGCTCTTTCGCCTTCAGGATATCCATTTATGTAGTCTGTACACAGGCTTTCACTGATCAATACTATCTAACTCACTGAAGCACACTGTTTCACAACAATCCCACTGGTATGAGATGTGCTTTGTATAAATAAAACATAAAGTAGTCGCAGCGTTCCCCTCGATGAATATTTTATAAACAGTCGAAGCACAACAGGAAGAATCTTAACTTCCCTCTCAGTGGTAAGGTGGGGCCTGAGCCGGGGCCCGGATCAAACGCTCCCACCCTCTCACCTGTTCTCTTGAGGTGGAACCAGACCTCGCGGAGGCTCCACACCATGTGTTTGAGCTGTAACAGGAACGAGAACAGACGGTTGTACTTGTTCATGCAGCTGTCCGTGATGATGATGTTCAGTGGCCAGTCCACCTGGGAAAAGAGACACGAGGCGGGGGGGGGGTCATGTGCGAAGGTGTGTGAGTGAGTGAGTGTGAAAGAAAGGAAAGGAAAGTGTAACAGGAGTTGGGAAAAACAGGTGAAGGGAGAGTGACGGATGAAGAGAGGGGAGAGAAGGGGAGTGGGAGGAGAAAGGTGTGAGAGCAGAGACGTTGATAAAGGAGGTGAGAGGATTGTGAAGGGAAGACAGAGTGTGAGAGATGGGGGGTGAATTGGAAGAGGAGGGAAAAGATATATAAATATATAGGAAGAAAGGAGATAAAGATAGGGAAAGACAGGGAGGGAGACTCAGCAGGAGAGGGAACAGCCATGAGAGAGATAGCAGGGTGAAGAACAAAGAGCAGAGAACAGAGGACAATATGTGCAGCATTAGTCACCGTGCGTGTCATCGAAAAGACCCAACTCCAATCAATCTGCGAGGTTCAACCATTGAAGTGCGTGATAAGCTAATTTTCCACACCCAGAGCAGTTTGTCAAAACATGACGGGTTGTCACATTCAAGCTGCCACTCACGCAGAGACAAGTACACCCATGCATGCACACTCTGTTACTCACTCACACCGATGCCTCACCTTTATGGATGCACCGATACTTTTTTTTTTGTTTTATTAACACTTGGGTACTTGCTGATACAAGTACTTAAAAATGCCATCACAGTTTTTACAATGACTTTTAAAAAATCACCAGATGTTCCTCAGTTTCTAATTATAACAAATTGTTGTTGCCACTGATTTTTTCACACTGATAGTGGTAGTTACACATTATATATATATATATATATATATATATATATATATTTTTTTTTTTTTATTATTAAGTTACTGTGCAATAATTCCACAACATTATTATGGACTTGTAGAACTGAGTTTACTGTTACATAAAAAAATATTTCATTATCATTACAGCACTTGAACCAGTTGCTTCTTCATTCAAGAAGAGGAGTTCACAAAGAAAAGTTGGAGCCCATTTATTACCCACAGCAGGAAGGACTGGAAAATGCTAACTACCAAGAAAAGAGGGTTACAAACTTGTGGCAGCAGCATTTTCTCCTCCGTCTTTGGGAATTATTGGACAGCGGCTGTGGTCTACAGGTCCAGGTCTGAGTTTGCTTCAGTTTTACATGGACTGTTAATTTTAGAGACAGCCGCCAAAGAGAGACATAGGCTGAAGCTTTTTTTTCTCCAGCAGTTTAAGTCTGACAGTCATTAGTGGATGACGTTAGAGGCTGACATTTCTGGGGGGGTGGAAATAGGAATCAATGTCACTATTGATCACTGGACAGGGACGGGACAGGAAAGACGTCAACGGAAGCAGGCAGGAGCAGGAATCATGATAACAATGGGTCATCTCTTTTTTTTGCAGGCACTTGACTGTGGATTGAACAGGAACAAGATGGGATGGGAGAAATTCTTCTGGGATTGGGACGCGACAGGAGTATTTTTGTGAGAGTGAAAATCCACTCCTGTGTAATTCTCTAGACGACTTTGAGGACGATGAGTCTTTCACTGATAATAACCACTCAATCAAGAAAACAGGATGAGCTTTAGCACACTCCTTGAACTTATTTTGTCGGTTCTTGAGATGTTTTATCGAATTGCTTGTGTTGAAGTGGCTGCTTTTCGTGATGTGGTATTGGAGTAGTTTTATGAGTGTGAGTACACAGTATCAGTGCATCATTACTCACCTTGTAGCGCAGCTCCAGACAGTTCAGAGAATCGGGGGCGTGTGGGTGGAAGGTCTCTGGGAGGAAGCGCAGGGCGAAGGTGAAGTTGCTTGCTAAGGGGGTGTCCCCGTGTAAGCTGTACTGCAGCGCCTTGCTGAGGATGGAGTTGAGCACCAGTGGGGTCAGCAGCTCGCCGGGAGTCTGGCCACTGCCCAGCTGGGTGGAGGAGACATCGGTTAAATGACAGGGTTCCTTCACCACTTCCAAAGTCAAATTCAAGTGTTTTTCAAGCATTTTCAAAGTGCATTTTCAATCTTTTCCAGCCCCCTACTGCTGCAGTAAATGACATATTTATATATGCTTTATAACCAGCACCATGTGCTGACCAAGATAAGGCCCTGTTTCATTCTTCATCACATTAAATTAGATGTTACTGCGCTATAAACAACCCAAATTAGGTTTTGTGATTGAATTCTACAGAAGGGTGACAAAATATCAAAATGTGTCCCCTGTCTGTAAGTAAAGTTGGCATTGTCCAAAAAAGCAAACTAACTAACTGACTTATTTTATTTCTTTATCTAAAAAGTTAACTATTCATTCAGACGGCGATTTATTATAAAAGTAATGCAATTCAAACTGTTTCAAGCACTATCTCCAAAGTCCAAGTGCTTTTCAAACCTTGAAAAAATTGTTTTCAAGGATTTCCAGCACCCTCAAGAACCCTGAACAAACACGCAAAATGTCCAAAGTGGATAACCACCCATACCTCCACACCTGTTGTTTGTTATCAAGGTTTTCACTCCAAACAAACACTACGGGTAGCTGATTAAAATGATTAGCTCGCTTTCCGGTTGGAGGTGTGCTAATCAGTGAAATCAGCTGGTGGAGTGTTTGGCTGGGACAAAAACCTTCTGTCTCATGGGCGTCAAGAGACAGATGTACATGAATGTTTCTGCAGAACAGCACCAAGGTGTTAGCACAGGCTGTGCTTGTTATTTCACGCCAGGAAGACTGGGCCTGACATAAGAAGTCGAGGAATCTGGCAATGACACTTCATGTGCTGCAAAAGAGGCCTAGAGAGACATCAGATGTAACATAATTTAAAGTTTAAAGCAGCTATGCTAAGTGTTATTTTTATCAAACCAATGCATCACATGAAATTGTGAAAACAATGTAGCAATTAACAGGGTTGCTCTTAGTGATGAAGAGAATTAGCACCTGAATCTGCAGCTCCCCACGGCGGTACGGAGGTTTATAGTGAGTTTCAAATCAGTGTTTAGCTCTTTAGTCCACAACTTTGCTGTTAGAAAAGAGTAAAAGCGAGCAGATGTTTAAGTGACAAAGCTTTAAAAATCAACCGTTCACTACCTGTCCAACACCAAACAGCAGACAGACAGAGATGGTAATTAGCTGGTGAACACAGTGTATTATTTAGCACAGGGCTCTGCAACCTCAACTCACAAAAGAGCCACGTTTGGCAAAAAAAACCAAACAAAAGCAAAAAAAACCAACAACTATTAAAATCTCTATTTCCTCTGAGTCGCTATGAGGCACGTTTTACTGGTCGAAATATATTTTCTTTTTAATTATTTGATGTATAGGCTACACATTTTTGCAACTAGAGAATGTAAGAATCACTTTAGACAAATATAAATGAAATGTTCTTCATTAATTACACTGTGCTTTTTTGTCAAAGCCAAAGGGAGCCACTGGAGAGGGGGAAAAGAGACATTTTGCTGACCTCTGACTTAGTAGCTGCAGAGCCAGACATTTCCCTCAGGGGTTGGTAGAAACCAAAACAGAGTTAAAAGGGAGTGAATACTGCACTTCAATTCACCAGGTGGTCAGAAACACAACACCACATGAATGATAATTTTGCTCCACAGCTGCTGGATTGTAAATAAGCAACTGTTTGCTAACAAGCCTACCTTATCAGCTTAAATGGTGGTGATATGTCAATGTTGACAACATGTGTTCGGTTCCCCCAAGTCACCAAAAAAATCCAGGATTAATTGTCAATAATGCCTAAATCTGAAGTATTTTCTGTCATTTTGAGGCTGTTTTGTCCATGTGACAAAAGTAGTCTTCTCCACCAAATTCTACAGGAAATATCCAGCTCCTCAGCTGCTAAATGCTCCACTCCTTTCACCAGCTAGCTGTTAACTTTGTGTTGGGTGTGTAGAGCATACTGTAGTTGAATTTTAAGGCTTTGTTTTGCTGAAACAGCTGCCTGCTGCGGCTGAAAATTATACTGCCGAGAGCAGGGAGAGTGAACCAAAACAGTAAAGATGCGGGCCGTAAACCAAAACTATGAGTTTAAAGGCGATGAAAAGCTCCATTAGGTTGAAGTGAACTGCAGGGTCGGAGGATAACCCTTTGTCAACCCTTTTACATTAGAAAATAGTCATTTAATCCATTAGTAATATAAAAACATTGATTGGTGCTTTCAGAGTGCCCATTTTGCTTGTACAGTTCACAGCAGTAATCCCTTTTTGAGAAGAAACGTGTAGTATAACTGCAATTCACTACTATATTATATTTTATATTATGCAGGACAAAACATGAAACCTCACACTGTAGAGTCATATAACTTCTTTTAGAGAACTGCCGTCCAACTGTGGTGGATACATTTCTAAATAGTGCACTCAAGTTTTGATGTATGCCTGCACTTAAGGGTGTTATTCAGCATATACTTAGTTGTTTATTTATGGATACAATCACGGACTTTACAAGATTCTCATGGCTGCTCTCAGATTGATTTCACAGACCAAAAGCACCAAAAGACACTAAATGCATGCAGTGCTAATTAGTCAAAAAATAGAAAAAGTGCTTGTTTAAAAATATATTGCATTAAACGTGAAACCAAAATGTTTGGTCTTCTCCTAGAATCCGATAAACTGACGAAAATCCCCATATGTTAGCCTATTTTGAATGTGCCCAGAGATGACACCAACACTTGTTAAAGAGTTTCACCTTCTCAAAGAGCAGATCGCTGAGGGACTGTGCGAACTCGCCATCCTCCATCAGCAGGAAGTGTCGCAGCGCCTCAAAGTGTCTTTCCACCCCCAGCTCCACAAAGAAGTAGTCCACCACCGCCTTGTTCACCAGAGACACGCTGGGGATGGAAGGTGGAGGAGAGAATGACCAAGATGAGGAGAAAGAAGTTTTGACACCAGAATCAGGACTGAAAATGTTGCTGACTTGCAAATTTGATGCAGGCTGTGAGGATGATAGACGGCAGCTCTGGAGAAAGCTCAGGGAATATACCGTTTTTCACTTTTTGGTTGACATCCTCAGTCCCATTACTTTAAATTACTCCTAAGCAATTCACATTCATATAACAGTGGGATTTAGGGAAGGTTCCCTTCGACTGAAAAGTCAGCAGGGAAGAGAAGATAAAAATAGAGTTGACAATCTCTGGCAAACCCAACTGCGTGGTCTAAGCACAGGATAAAAATGTGTTAATAAAAATTTAGAGCCATGAATTCCAACACCAAATATACTGCACCCCCTCTGTGTGCAGAAAAGGATGAGAAAGCCATTTCTTTACACACAAAGGCTAAACTGCATAGTGTGCAGAAACATTGTAGGGGAAGACTGACAAGCTTGTCTGGAGTTCTGATGGAATTTCAAACGGAAAAAGGATCCTACAAAGATGGAAGGTAATAAGAATTTAAATTATTCCTCCAGTGCAGAATGTGCACTCAACTACAATTTAAGTGGCTTTAAGTAGCAGAAAAATGGCAAGAAAGAAGTGAAAATCCAACACAGTATTGGGCTTTAAAGGTAAAATAATCATATGTCTTTCACAGTCACTCAAAACTTTTACAAAACACTCTGCAATGCGCTCACAAATATGATGTTTTTAATCTCTCACAAAACACTCTTTCCTCCTGCGGCTTCTTTTCAGTCAGACACTCACTGTGTGATGAGCGGGGTAGTGACAGAGTGTTTTATCAGAACTGGCAGGGAAACCATCTCGCTGAGTTGGACAGCAGTGGTGTCTGTGGCTCTGCGGAGTGTGGGGTCCATTGGGAGGCCCCAGGGGCCCCGAGTTACCTGCTTCAGCAGCTGACACTCAGGGGACGAAGCTGTGAGAGAAAGAGATGACAGGCATGTTGCTGATTAAATAGCACTGCAGAAAACAGTGGTGTTTATAATACAACAAAGATACGGAAAAAAAAGAGAAACAGAAGTCAATAATTGTCCGTATTTACCTGTTCTTTCATAACATTGGTATGAGAATGGATTATGCATATTAAATGATTAGAGCCGAAATAATTAGTCGTTCAACAGAAAATTAATTGACATGAGGTTAAGTCCTTTTTCTAAGTTTAAATGCCAGAACTTCTCATTTCCACTTTCTCAAATGTTAAAGGCATAAAAATATCTATATCAGTTCAAATGTACGCTATATTTAAAATATTTTCACTGCTTTACCTTGCCGTCAGAAAGCCTTTTCCGACCAAAACCTGCTGTCATAGAAGCCAGACTCCGTTGGTAAAATCAGTTAGTTTTTACCTCACATAACACAGGAGTTGCTGTTTGTTTGTGCAATTGTGTGACTTTGGTGTTTTAAAAGGCTAGTTCGGATTCACCAAAGTCACATAATAAGACAAACAAATTAACCAGTCGAGGCACTGCTAAACCATCAATTCCCATACTCTGCAACATAAAATTACTCATTTGCCTATGCAGTCTGGCTGAGTAAGCTAGAGCGACATTTGGTTTATAAAACAGTAACAGAGGTTTTTGTTCTAGAAAAGGCTAATTTAGGGCACGTGAAAATATTCTAAACATGGTGTTGGCTTAAGCTGATATAGATTTTTTTTTCTTAGGTGGCTTAACATGTTTTGCTGTTGATCCTGTCCATAACAGTACATTGCTTTGCTTCTGTGCTTTTGCTGCTCTCTGCTTCTCCAAACTGGGGGCATGTCGAGCGGTATCTAGAGTAGATAACAGACTGACTATTAATAAATACCTCAAATGACCCCAGCTCAACTAATCCAAAATATCATTTTGTTACTAACTGGTTTTCTTAATCATTCTATGACATTAGTGATGGTCAGACAAAACAAATTCTCAGAATATGTGAGCTTTAGCTTTTTACTCTTATCTAAAATGTTGTGAACTGAATAATTAATCGATTAATTGAAAAAATAACAAACAACTGATAATGAAAATAAGTGTTAGTTGCAGCTCTAAAACCAATGTCTTCAAAACACCCTCAGAGATGAATCATAACCTCTCTCAGGTAATCTCAACAAAAAACAAGACATAAGTTTTTCACACTGGGTAGTATTTACTGCTTCATCTAAGTTGTTCCATCTTTTTTGTCCACCCTCTATATAGATGGTAACCTAAATAATTAGGACTCCTCACTTTGATCAGTAGTGTGGAAAATGTATGCGGGTGAGTAGATTCTGATTGATTTCATGGAGACCCTGGAAGCTAGCATGAATAATAGCAGCATGACTGAACAACATGCACAGAGTGAAAAAGACAAGATATTACTTCAACGAGCCATGATGCATCCCACCCAAACATAACCAGACTTAATACCCTTATGAAATATCACTGCTTTTTATGCAACCTCTGTGCTTGCTGATGGAGTAAATATTAAACAGCCTCTGGAAATGAATCACTCCCGAACATGTTTTAATTTACATGAAGTAAGCTCCACCGCTCTAAGGTGCATAATTTTCATTTCTCCGCAATTTGACATGATGTTTTGCTGTATTTCAAAAGATGTTTCATTTCTCATTAAGTTATTTCAGAGACATCAGGGAGTAAACAGCCTGCAAAAAAAATGTAAGACTAAAGTCATTTTGTGTTTTTTTTTAAAACTAGATTTGTGCTGTAGGCCATAACCCTTTTTGTTAATAAAAGACTGCGTTAGGCTTTGTTTTTTTGGTCCCATATGTTTAGTCTCATCTAATTTCTGTCCATATTCAATCTCTTGCACTTTTGGGGTCATTTGTTAAATAATGATAGAAAAAGCAGAAGCAAGAACATTTATTTTAAGAGACAAATTATGTTGCTAAAGCTTGTGGTTTCAATTATTTATTTATAAGCTTTTTTTTTGTCAATACCATCTGTAAAACACATTGGAATGCCTTTGCAGATGTGTGTGATGAGAGGAATCAAATCATAATAGCAAAAAGAGACAAAAAAAAGAGAGAAATTATTTCACTTTATATAAATTATCAGGAAAATGTTTTACTTTTGTTCAACTGATTTATGATTGGAATACATATCTACTTTACTTCAATAAAATTAGCCCGAGAGAGTTGAAATTAGGTCTTAAATAAAGTTTAGGTTTCATCTATAGTGATGGCATTATCAAGATTAACAATCTTAAGGAAAACGTGCACACTGGAAAGCAAACAGTTTAGTTTAAATTGTAATACTAATGACCCTAAAATTGTACAGTTTGTTCTTCTTTTCTTAACTAAATTAATCCCTCTATAAACATTTTCTGTTACTCTATATGAATTCATGTTCTCGCTTACAATTAAAATTTGGAGTTCCTCAAGGTTCTGGTTTGGATACCCTTTTGTTTTCTATTCAAATGGTCCATGTTGGCAATTATTTGTAGCTACATCGTTTCTAATCAATACCATACTAATGACAGCCACTGTCGCTGTGTCCACACATACAGACAATTAATTCAACATTTGAATGTCAAGTACAAAAAGTTCAGTTCTATTTATGTCAACAGAGAACTTTACTACAATCAGTTGCCAGTTCATTAGGTGGACCTAGATAAAATTATTGCAGGCTAATACAATAGTCGCATAATAAAAACTACTTTCACGAAGGTTATAAAGTCAAGCTTTGGTGTTTTTAGACAAGTAAGAGACAGAGATGTTTCTAATATTTAGTTCACCCTACTATAAAAGCAGTGGACAAAATATTCAAAACATCTCTCAGTATAATGCAAGACAATTCAACAAAATGACAAACTACAGACGACAAAAGGGTCATAAAATTCAAATTAACACGTCTACAACAATATCAACAAAAACTAGACACTATAGCATCTTTAATCACGTCTTCACTGCCCACATTAACTATGCCCAAAGATTAATGATTCCTTTGGCACACTCATATGTTTTCAACTAACCCATTAGGTTGTAGCAGTCTTCGTAGTGCTCCACCTGGTACTGAGCAGACAAAGCCAAGAGGTATTCCTGCTCTGACTTTTCTCCAGGGGACAAACCGAAGCCCGCTGCCCAGGACCCCATGCTCTCAACCAGCTGCTCACCGGGGCTGTCTGACTTAGAACCTGAAGAGAGACGTAAAAAAAAAAAAAGTTAAACATACACCGACAACACAATTAACAGTGATATCTTCACTTTTACAGCATAATGCTGAAAATGGTTCAGAGCAGATACTATTTAGGGTTTTCAGCAAAGGAAGAGTCAGTGAGTAGTGAGTATTATGTTGAATCTCTAAGGCAAGAGGCCCATGACAAAAGTTTGGGTATCAAAGAAAAAATGCCATCTGATATAAATAATATATTTTTAGATGAAATTTGAGAAGGAAATGGACACAGACTAAAAACCAAACATTGGGAGATCTTGAATGGAAACTGATATATTTTGGGACTGCCAAAAACAAACAGTATTGCACTTTTTCTTCATTGAATCTGACCAATGAACATAACAAAGCCATCTGTTTCAGATTTGGCTTTTTAATCATAAAAAAGATCAAGCCAGTCTACAACCTCCAAAAGCGGAGAACAAAAATTAATTTGGCTTATGTCAAGGAGAGGATCAGACCAAAGCTGCAACTGAAAATATTTAAGAGTAAAAGCACCTGTCTTTTTTTCCAGTCAGTTTTCAATTTATTCAATTGTATTCTTTATTTCTACTTGTCTGTTTGTGGTTGTATGTTTTTCTGTTTTGTCTTGAGTTGATGCAATAAAAATAAGTTTAAAAAAAGAGCAACATTATTGACTCAGATTACATTCAGATCATAACATCTTATGCGATCTTGAACTTACTAAGCAGCACTTGAATGTGCATCACAACAGCAGAATATGTATCACTTATTATTATTCATTACCTTGACTATCATCATTGTCTTCTGTCTTCTGTTGATTTCTGCTGGATTTGCCCTTCACCACACACCCGACTCCAAGTGAAGAGTCTGATGAGTGGCCATAAGCACTGCCTGGTAGTACAGATGCTTGTGGCGCCGCCCCCAACACCACACAACCCACCCCCAGCGTGGAGTCAGAGGAGTGGCCGTAGGCACTGCCTGGTAGCGGCGATGGAAGTGGGTCAGCTTTGGACACAACACATCCAACACCTAAATTTGAGTCCGAAGAATGACCATGGGCACTGCCAGGTAGGGGAGAACGTTTGGGTTCGTCTCCTGAAACGACACATCCGATACCCAACGTTGAGTCTGAGGAGTGACCATAAGAGCTTCCGGGTAAAGCGGACAAGGTGGGTTCAGATCCAGACACCACACAGCCTACTTGAAGGACGCAGTCTGAGGCGTGCCCATGTTTACTCCAACGAGGTCTTTCTTCAGGTATGTTGGACACAAACTCGCCCACTTTTATATTAGCATCAGAGGCGTGACCGTGGATGCTGGGAGAAGGAAGTAGGGCAACAACATCTGAGACATTTTCTCCAACTTTAATGTGTGCATCTGAGCTGTGACCGTGAACATTTGCGGAGGGCAGAGGGGCAACTACGTCTGAAACGTGCTCACCGACTTTGATGTGGGCGTCTGAAGCATGACCGTGGATGTTTGGAGTAGGAAGAGGAGCAACAAATTCAGAAATGTTTTCCCCAACTTTAATGTGAGCATCAGAGGCGTGGCCATGAGCGCTGGAGGAAGGTAGAGGAGCATCAACTTCCGAAACATGTTCTCCGATCTTGATGTGTGAATCTGAGGCGTGACCGTGGACGTTAGGGGAGAGAAGAGGAACAGTTACTTCTGATACAAACTGTCCGACCTTTATGTGAGCATCAGAGGAGTGTCCATGGACACCAGGTGAAGGCTGTGGGTCATCTGAAACCAGCCCTCCAGGTTTTAGGTCTGCACTTGAGACCTGAATATTTGGCAAAGAAATATTTTCAGTTTTATCTTGAGCGTCTGAACTGTGGCCTTCAGAGCTTGCAGCAGGTGGTTTAATCCCACCACAGTCATAAAGACCATTATCCTTGCAACCTTGTTCCACAAAATCATCATCTTTTGCAGTCTCAACAGATTTACCTTGGTCTTCATTTGCCTCTACTTTATTTTCCAAATTCTCTATTCCAGTCCTCCGTTCTATCAAAGATGCAATTTCCTCCTGCTTGTTTTCTGTCACTAAACTACTCCCATCACCTAGCTCCACTGCTTTAGATGTATTTTGGGGCTCCTCTGTGCCAGCGTTGGGCAGACTCTCCTGGACTTGGGACATGTTCTCTCCTATGACATTGTGAGAAAGGTTTTGGATCAAGTCAGACTGGACTGCAGGTCCCCAGCGAGGCCGGGGCTGGGCTGTGGCTTGACCAGTGATACCCTCAAGTGGACTAAAGGGGGCACTGAAGTCATAGTCTACTAGTTGCGCTGTAGGACACACTTCAGACAGTTCAGAGCCGATCTCCTGCAGGGCCATGTCCACCTGCTGACTGTCAGGATTTGGGGGTTTTGGGAGAAAATCATTTATGTCAATGTCCTCGGAGATGAGGGCGGGGTCCACTGTAGGGGTGGATGAAGATGGGTCAGGTGGTGGCAATACAGTGTCAGATTCCTGAGTCTCCACTGACTGCTGTGCAGACGGATCCTGAGTGGGAGATTCCTGAGAAGAGAAGATACTAATGAGGATGTCTACTACAGAACACAGTTCTGAAGAGCATGATTAAGTAGAAAAGAAATGTGGATTAGTGTTAAAAAACCAGTGTGTTGTCATACCAGTGCTGGTTGTAGTGCAGTCTGTTGTGCTGAGGGAACAGATGGCAATACTTCCACAGGAGGTCTCAGCTGGCCTAAAGGATATTTCTCGAGCATTGCCTGAAAATAAGTCATGAGAGTTTTGATTAAAATTACTTCCCTTACCCGCCATAATAACAATCTTTTTAATCATCTTTTCCTCATCCTCTGTGTGCGTTTTCAATGTTAATTTAGCACAAACCTGAATCTGCTGCCTGTCGTGCGCAAAGAACTGAGCCCGGGCTTCATCAAGTCTCATTCGCTGCACCCGCCACATGGCCCGCCTCTCTCTGCGAGCTGCCTCCTCTGACAGACGGCTGTACTGAGCAATCAGCTCCTTCCTGCAGTTTGAGTTACAAGTTAATCATTTAGCTGAGGGTTTTATCCAGAGCTATGTGCAGTAAATGCATGTCTAAGAAAGGGTTACTGTCACACTGAGCTATAATTTTCTTTAATGTTGATTAATCTGGTGTGGAGGAAAACAGTTGCACACCTTTAGCCACAATACAAAAACGGTTTTAATAATTTACAATACCCCGAAGAAGACTTTAATTGAAACACTGGTAAATTATGAAAACATTTTTTGGATCATGGCTATGAGTGTGTGACTTTTTTTCCTCCACATCTGCACTTCTACCATGGTCAGCACCTCTCAAATAATGGTGTGTGCCCCTCTTTCCTACTCATTATCGATTAATCTGCCCATTATTATTTCTGTTTTGTCTGACCAACAGTCCACAGCTCACAGTCATTCAGTTTACAATCATAGAAGACTTAAGAATCAAGCAAACGTTGAAAACAAACAAAGAATTTGGGCATTTCTTTTCTTTAAAAAGTGACTGAAAAACACAAATCAGTTATCATAATAGTGGCATTTTCCGCTGATCAATTAGTCAACTAATTGGTATAACTTTAATGTCATGGGGATCAAATATGCACCCTCTAATTTATGGGAACATCCTTTTTTCCCCACCAGGTCGTTCAGTCACCAGGCAGCAGCAAAATTTTATCAGCTAAATATTAATATTCAGCCTAAAAACAGACTGGCTGGTGTCATTTTGCCGAAAAGTCTGATGTTCCACTACATCCTGCAAATAATAGTCTTATTTGAATGTTGAATAATTTATATTCAAATCTGAGTGCAAATCATCCAGCAATCAGTGTTCCTTCGACTCTATGATGATAAACCCCAGCTTTCATGTGCAGGGATAGGCGTATTGGCCTGCCATATGCCTGCGTGTGCATATGTGCTCAGGCTCTCAATTTACACTTTAATGATCTATAATTGATTGAGCAGTAAAGGCATGCAAAATATGAAATCCATGTTCTTCCATTCATTTAGTTGAATCGATGTGGAATATTTTCAAAGCAAATCCAAAATAATGAGGTACTGAAATTTTGCAAATTGCAACAAATAAGCCATTGTGAACTGGTTAAGGTGTAAAGCTGTAGAAGACGTGCTTACTGCAGTTTTTGTAAACTCTTGACCTCTTAACACCTCATTGAACTCAGCAGACTAATAACTTTTAGTTATTGTATGGAACTCCACATCGCATTACAGGCTCTGATCACATCTGCCCCTGCTGCGGCATCCCACGGTTTTCCCAACTGCATGGAAATTCGGCACAACTCCAGCCGCTGAAATATCCCACACAGATGGAAGTGATGCCCCATCACGTTTACACATAGTCAGTTAATATACCCGAGATCAAATAAAACCTTAACAGAGATTAATCAATCATCAATAAAACATTAACATCACCAGTAGTGGCTGTAAAAACAAGTCAGACCTGGCACGCTGCTCCAGTTGCTCCTCCAGGGCTTGTAGTCTCTTCTCTCTGTCCCTCACCTCCCTGGCAAAGCTGAAGTCATCCTCCTCCTGCTTCTTCTTGGCTGCACTTCGCCACTGGTGCCAAGCACACACAAAAACACACACACATATATAATTGTTTTCGGCTCCTGAAATGGGCATCAAAAGCCGTGGGTGAAGTGTATGAATCCAAATTTCTGTTTACTTTATTTTCTCCCTTTCATGCATTTCTCTAACAGATGTGTTGATACGTTTCAAGCCAGCTATAATCAATATTTTCATAACAACAATCTATCAAATGACAATGTGAGAGGTGTTGCTCGTAATGATGAACCTACAGAGAATTATTACCTGAACCTGCAGCTCCTCCTATGGAGATTTTTAGCAAGTTTAAGGTCGATGTTTAGCTTTCTGGTCACAACCTCACTGTTTTTTTTTCCCCTCCTACTGCTCTTATATACTGTTTTTACACCATAGGTAGTGTGCATATGCAGGTTTTTTAAGCAAAGGTGAACCCACTAACAGCAGTTGAATAGTAGTCACTTTCCCCATTGCAACTAGACGAGTTTGCCTTTGTGTTTGTTTTTTTTAAACGTATGGCGGGACTCAGGTCATGTCCGTGCAATAGAGCAGAGAGAAAGAGGTTTTTACAAGTCTCTTCAGCGCTCTTAGTACTTTTGCAGCTTCTAAGTGAACCTCAGTGGTTTGAAGCTATTTTCTCGACCACATCGCTGTTTGTACTCTCAGGTGATGAAAATTTTCTGATTTTGTTGCTTCATAATGAAAGCATTTGGGCGGACGTTTAGCTCTGTTGGTAGAGCGTCCGACCCATGTACGGAGGCTATTAGTTCTCTGCAGTGGCCACTGATTCAACTCCCGCCTGCGGCCCTTTGCTGCGTTTCATCCCCTCTCTCTCTGCCCCCTTTCCTGTCTACTCTCCAGCTGTCCTCTCAAATAAAGGCAAAAATGCCCGAAAAAATAACTTAAAAATAGATAATGAAAGTGTTTAGGATAACAAAATAACAGGAAGCTTTTATCGTGAAGAATATAAAGGAAATAAAATGTTTATCCACCCTTCAGACGCCTGACTAAAATCAAGCACTTTATCAGTAAATAGGCACCTTCAAGCAGGTGCAAACTCCACTGCTATACAATCAAACCAAGTAGCACAAGTGTATGAAAAGGCTGCAAAAGAGGCCACATGCATTCATTGCTTCTGCTGAAAAGCTGTGAAAATAGCGCATCTACCCAGGTATCGTGTTTACATCACTGCTGATTGGAGCTGGAACCGATAAATACACTTGACTACAGCAGTCATTTGACCCGGGACTGAATGCCAACGGTACCCTTTCCCCTTTGAAGACAAACGCCAGATGTGTGTGGGTGTTAGTGAGATTTTTTTGCCAGTGTGCACAGAGCTAGAGCCTCATAGTTGCCTACAGCAGCCAGCTGTACACAACCTGCTCAGCAACGGCAGACAGCCACAGTTAACAACTTGCTGGTGAACATAGTGGAGCATTTAGCAGCTAAAGAATAGGATATTTCCCTCAGGAGTTGGTAGAGACAACACAGCTCCTGCCATATAAACTCAGAAGGTGATTTTGTGCTCATAATTTCTGCCTCAAAATGGCAAAAAAAGAACAGTTATTGCAGGTTTAGCATTTGATTACTATCGAAATACAAGAAATAAGGGTCTTGTTTTGGTCTCTCTCTTTAAAACACCATCTGTTCTTACTCTCTTACAGACACATGCTCACCATCTTACTTTCTCACATATTTCTCTTGTCAACACATGCATGCACAAGCATTTTTACAACTATTCTGTTTACACTCAACATATTTTACTGTCTCTCAAACACACACACACTTCTACCTCTTGCTCCTGCTCCAGGTGTTGTTTCAGCTCCTCGAAACGCTCCCTCTTCTTGGCCTCCTCAGCCAGACGTTGTGACACCTGGCGCCCTACAGGAGTCAAGAGAGATAACAGTGGGCTGCTTACCCGCCCGCATAGAAAAGTACATAATATCTCTGTCTCTCTCACAAACACAAAATAACATCACCATCTGCCTCATACACACACAAATCCGCCTATGCCAAGACATGCATACTGTAGAGCGTCAGGACAGATTTTGCACCACCCTTCCAAAGTGTTTGAAATTAAGGGTGTCCCGTTGTCCTCCGGACAATAAAAACAGTACAGATATGGTATCTGTAATAATTCTGGGACAGCAGAGAAACATTACAAATTTTTTTTTGAACATGCATTATTTGGATAAAGAAATTTACCACGTATCAGAAATCTAAATAGTTACTTTCTTGCCTGAAAAAATATCAAAACTGAATAAACGAGTTAACAGTTCTACAGCAAATGTGAACGTCTTCTAGCTCATTCAGTCAGCCACTGTCAGTTACTCACTTAGGTATAATGTTTTGACGAGCGCGCAGGAATCTGTATAGCTAAACATATGAATCAACTCTGAATTTCCAGTTTCACCACATTCATAGTAACTTTTTGAAAAATATGCAGTAGGGCTGCACAAGTAATCGCAATTCCAATAAAATCGCAATATGACCAAGTGCAATAAATCGCAGAACCAGAAACAACTTGCAATTATTTGAAAAAGGAAAAAATAGATGAGAAAACAGCATTATAATGAGGTACTGTAGTGATGCAAAGATGAACTGGCCTAAAAATCTTGAGATGAAAGAAAGCGTGTTCAATTGGCACAGACCTCAATAAATATCTCATCAACATGATTTTAATAATTTTTTTTTAGAGAACATGAAAATTGTAATGCAAAACAGATCATTTCCACTAATCGTAACGCTATCACAATTTCAATACGACTATGATACCAAATTGTGCAGCCCTCATATGCAGTGTTACCTTTCATGGCATCTTTGTGCAATTTTTAGCTCAGAGTAGACGTATCTATTATCTAACAGCAGTAGAGCAGCTGATTCTGTATTTTCCCCGTCTCGAGGCCCATCAGCTATCGTCTGTCAACGATTTAGCATTCATATGTGAACTCATGCCTAAAGATTCTTCATTCATATGCAGATATCGGTTTACAGAGGTTAATTTCTTCCATATGTTGCACTCTTGATAGGCAAAGTGAGGTATGTAACACTTAGCTCTGTCTGTAAATGGTCACTCAATTGGAGACTGTAAAAATGTTAATATGCAGTGTTCAAGGCTGCTTTGTTGTAATATCTGCCCCACAAAAGTTGCATGTGCTAGTTGAGGAGCAATGTATTGGTCACTTTCAACACCTGTGTTCTCTTATCTGTCACCCAATGGTGAACGAACATGTCTAAATAGTAAGTGCACTGTTAAATTTATTATGGTGCACAACCTATTGTGCTTCTCTTACTGAAAAGTTTAATGAGCAGCAATTTCCAGAATGAAAAAATAAGTTAAATTTGGATCTATCGCGAAGTCTGAGGCAGCTGAAAGTAGAATTTGGGACAGTTGCGGGACACTGACAAAAAAAAAGTTAATTTCAAGCTCTGCCCTTCCAAGTTTGGCACACATCTTTTCTTGAAGTAGTAAATGATGTGAGGAGTTTGCTAAAGTGTACAAGCAATGATTAGATTTCACAGCCCATAATACTGGAAGCTGCAGAAAGCATTCCTCATTGCTGTTGCCCCTGTGCATCTCTGCTGCTCTCTCCTGAGATCTTGTGAGGAATGAATGAGGCTGAAAGAAACTCTCTCAGTCAAGAGTCAACGAGCGAGTGTGGGTTATACTCTGAGCCAAGCCATTTGTTAAAAGTATACTCAGCTGGACGGGGGTGTGCATATACATCAGGAGCTATATAATATTATACTCTCAGTGTGAGTACGTATGGGAGTGTGTGTAAGTGTAACACTAACCGCGGATGCTCTCCAGGGTTTTGGCTGCCGACTCTCTGACCTGATTGATCAGCTCCTGGCGTGCCTGCTCTGCTCGCTGGGCCTTACAATAGACAGACAAGAAATCATCATTAACAGAGATCTATCTGCCTGCCCTGTAGCTCACCTCTCCTCCCCCCACCCACCTCTGCCAGTCAGCACAGCCAGTAGCACACACGTTATAGGCCACATGAAGCAGGTTGTTACACTTAATCAAGCAGCGTGCAGGCCCCAGACTTCAGCTGCATCATTTTAATGACTCGCTGCTGATATTCTCAGTACTTGAGGGGCAGTGTCACCACGATGTATCGTGTAATGAAAAAAACAACAACAAAAAAACAGAAAAAGACGTCTCCCTTTGTCTTTGGTGACAATACCTGTGTAATGACTTGTCTTACTGCAGGTTTGCCTTCCCTCCCTGATGTTTAGGCTCCCCTTGATTTTTAAAAATCCATTAAATCAGCTAGCAGAGACATAATGGTACCTTTATTAAGGTAATACACCACGCTGCAATGTCTGCTAACATTTGCTGCATATAAAACACATAATTATGCCTTTCTTTAAAAGCTCAGACTTCAAAAGAAAATGCACTTCGGGTAAGATGCTACTGCATGGAAACATTACGAATGCGTCTCAGTACTTGCTCCTCCCGGCTGATGGCGCTGTGCTTAGCAACCCTCTCCATGCGTCCACGGTACACAGCGCAGTCCCTCTCTATCTCCTCCACCTCCTGGAGGGAGAAGGTGACAGCAATGCGAGGCACTGGCAGCTCCGACCAACAGATGTAGTGCTGTGGAGACACAGTTAACAGAAATTTAGCATTATGAATGAGGCTTTTTGCTTTAAGTGTCGATGACAGGCCCAAAAGTTCCTTTTAGGGCTGCAGCTCATAATAATTCTCATTTTTGATAAATCTGTCCATCATCCATTAGTCTATTAAACCTCAGGAAGGAGTGAAAATGTCTATACTATCACATAAAACAAAAAAAGCAGCAAATCCTCACAGTGTAACAGCTGGATTCAGCAAACGTTTAGCATGGCTGCTCATGATTTCCCCCAGGGTATTGCAAGCCTGGTGGCCCGCCGGGCCAAAGTTGACCCCCCAGTGGGCCTAAGCATCGGGGAATTTGATTTTCAGGGGATGTATTTTTTAGGTTGTTTTTTTTATTACAGTGGGGCGGCTCAGTTGGAGACACAGCACAACAAAGCACATGTGACATAAATGTTTAAAAGATAATTTTACAAGTCATGAAAGCAACAATTTAACTTCTTCTGTTGTTGTTGAAGACAAAACTGGACATTGTCAGATTCTTTAGAAAACTCTACAACAGTTGTTGATTTTTATAAAATGTGTGTTGAATAAATGACTTATTTATAACAACACATTATGTAGAAATATTTTCAAATCTCTAGGGTAAAGACTGACTTAATGCAGGGCCCTATAAAATCTTTGTTAAAGCTTTTTTAAAATCTCAATTCCAGCCAATGATTATGTTATCACAGAAACTATAAGCCCCTTAATGCTGCCATCAGTCTGTTGTTGGTCCACGTCCAACATTGCTGGAGGAAAGCCTGCATCAGGAAAAATGTTAACCAATCAATTATCAAAATTGTTTAATTTTCTGTCGATCGACAAACTGAATAGTAGAATAAATGTTGTAGCTCTAGTACATTTTGTAACAAGAAATGTACTATGAGCTGTGGAAGAACACATTTTTATGGCTACACCTGAAGATAAATGCTTACTTAAGTGTTTCAAAAATTCAAAACATCAGCCACAATGTACTTTTTTCCTTATAATACACCACATCAACCCGACTGGACAGCCTTTTTTTTTTCATTACATAATTTCACATGTGCTCTGAGCCACCCTGCAGTTTGTCCAGGAATAGCAGACCCCAACACTGGTTGAAATTAGCACACAGAGAAACACTGTAGTTACAGGATGCCAATTAGTCAGGAGCATGAGCCCTGCGGTTTAGGTCAGGTAGGTCGAGTCATAAAAAACATTATGCGCTGGTGAGTCAGCGGGTGAGTCACAGAGAGGTGAAGAAATTAACTACAGTTAGATTACATAAAGACTGAAACACTTCACCGTGGCTTTCCATTTGTCTGGCATACTAAGCTTACTGTCATTATGCCAAGTGAGGGGTCCATTCATATACAAAGAAAGCTCCTAGTCTTTCTTTTATACAGGTGCTTTGCAGGCAGGAGTGCTAAGAATCATATGGTGCAGTAATACATTATATTATAATAATTATACATCATTTAGTGCCCAACAGCCATGGCATAACCATACAGGCAATTCAGAGCTATGCAATATATTACAAGAATATCAATCAGATTTTAAAAAGTGAGTTGATTTATCAATTAGTCAATTGGCAGAAAGTTTATAAGTAAGGAGTTCTTTTTCAAGCAAAAATGCCAAACATTTGATTGTTGCTACTTCTGGAATATGATAATTTGCTGCTTTTCCTTCCATTATAGTAAACTGAATATCTTTAGATTTGGGGAAGTTGGTCACACAAAACAAAAACCAATTTGGAGGCATCACCTTAGATTTTGGGAAACAGATGGAAATTTTTAACAATTTTCTGACCAAACAATTGATCGAGAAAAAAAAAAGGAAGAAAAAACAATACTGCAACTAACAGTTAATTTCATTATTGACATTGTTTCTTGATTAAACAAGTGTTTTTGTTTAATCAATAATGTTTTTTTTTTCATTCATTATAACCCTCTTAGAGTCCAATTTGCAGTCTGCAAATGTCTTGTTTTGTCTGACCAACAATCCAAACCGAAAAAATATTTGGTCTTGATTGATATAAAACAGAAAAATCAGCAAATCTTGACATTTTATGAACTGAAACTGGGAATGGCTGTGAAATTCACTTGAAAATTTTGTTATTTTTCAATAAATTGACTAAATAAACATTGTGATAATGATAGTGCTATGACAAAAGGGGCAAATGAACATCTAAAATGGCAATGTTTGTTTTTTTTACAAAGCAGGACTGCAGTGACAGAGAACAGAACAATTCACACTTCAAATGTCTGGGAACGATGAAAACAGCTCTGCCTCAGTACAAGACAATTTGTCACAAAACTGATGAATGTGTATTGATGGCGCCTATATGCTGAAGTATTGATTATTTGTCCCATTCCCTTTGGCTAGCATGGACTTCCAAATGGGTATTATCATTGCTGTGGCAGGTAGATAATTGTGGAGTGGATTTTGTGGATGTCAGTGCCAATCTGTGCATCTTTAAGCCAATACAGTACATTGAATGTCTGTTAACAGCAAGAAAAACAGATCATATATGGTAGTGTAAGCTTAAGGATTAATGTTTTACATGCCTAATTTATTCACTGCAAGTCAATTTGTACTGAACATAATATGGGCTATATGTATCAGTGTCTTTACACAACATTCAGCTGCATATAATCCCCGTCTGAATATATGAATGCGTTAAATGTGCGAAACGAACCTGTGGGCAGCAGATCTTAAGGAGGTTGATGGTCTTTCCACAGACGTACACGTCATTGGCGATGTGTCTCAGAAAAAGGGGCACACAATCCTCCACATCCTTTGAGATGAGAGTGTAGCCTTGGACCCAGAAGTGCTTGTCTGCAGAAATTCAGAGACACATATCACATGCTGGTCTACAGTTCAGACCAAGTAGTTGTACGGGTCCTTTGTGCCTCGGATAACAGCACAACACACTCACAGCTGAAGTACAAAAAGCAATCGTGGTGGAGTATTACTCAGCCTGCACTTGGCCTAAAACTTTTCCTTATTAGTATGACTTACGGGGCATGGCAAAACTCTGGCCGCTTGAATTAACACTTGGAAATTGTTAGCGCTTAGTTCAGTGATCCTAAGCAAAAAGCATAAGAGAACATGAATGCACTGAGCTTCCAGAGCTCTTTACAGAAAGCCTGCGGCTTGCCAAGAAAGCTTAGCTGCTGATTGCTTCCCTGGCCGACGGACTTCGAGGAGAACAATGACATTTGTGTGTCCTCCAAAAAGCAGGAGCGAGGAGTGCAGAGGTTCACTGCGGGAGTTGATGAGGTGTAGCCGATGAGCAAATGAACCTCTTAGCCAGACAAAGCCGAGGTGATAGTCTGACCTTGAATGGGGCGTTGCATGACATACAATATTTGGACAGGCTATAATGATTATTATACAACCTTATTTATGGAGTACTGTCAAAATGAAGCAATTACAGTGTGTACTTGTTTGGGGAACAGGATTTCATCAATCCTTCTTTACTTTATAAACAATTACCTAATGTAGGGGAGCAACTAATTATCAATTAATCTGATGATTAGTTTGTGGATTAATTGGTTTGTAAATAAAATTTCAGAAAACAGTGACAAATGGCCAGAGCACAAGGTCACATTTTCTGACAGTTTCTGTTTTCTCAGTGTACTATCATATATAAGAAACGCAACAAATTCTGACAGTTGAAAATCTAATGTCAGTGAAAAATTTAAATTTTCACTTAAAAAATTACCTAAATGAGTTGATTACCAAAATATTTGCTCATCAACTTTGCGATTTATTATTTCAGCACTACCCAAGATGTTCATATCTTTATTATTGTAACTACACCTGCAACAATCAGTCTGTTAGTCAATCAAAAGAAAATCTTTCCACAGTTTTCAGTGATGTTATCAACAGAGGGCGTTGCACAATGCACAGTGCTCTGAAGAATATGACATGCCCAGATTGGTTCCCAAGGAAAATCTGCTATTGTTTTTGGTTTCTGAAACAATTTATTCTTGGTGGAAATGCTCTGAATGGTTAAGGTTCAAAAATGGTGCATGAAAAGTAACAGGGTTGGATCCATGTTGGTGGAACAGGCCTGAGAGGAAGCCTCTCTTTTTCAGGAACACCCTTATTCACATTTATTCAGTTACACTCATTCACACCTGGAAGTTGTCAAATACAACCACAGTCTGATTGGCCGACCACTGAGCAGCTCCAGTGAAGTAATTCGGGTTAGGGGCCTTACTCAAGGGCACTTCAGTGGTGGTAATGACAGAGAGGCAAGTGCTGCCTTTCACTTCCCCCCAGATTTATCCTGCAAGTCGGAGGGACTGAACCGGTGACCTTCTGGTCACAAGTTCACTTCTCTAACACTTAAACTACCACTGCAATTGATAAGTAAATTGAGAAAATAATCACCAGTTTTATTGACACTATAGTAATCCATTACTTGGAGCTATCGCAATGAAATCTTGAGCTTCAACAAATAAATGCAAAAATATTAAAATCTATTAAATCTTAAGTCAGCCAGCTCCTGCAGAGCACAGACGGGTTTGTATTTATCTGCTCTGCAAGCATCTCAACTCTACTCCTCTGCTCTCCTTAAAGAAGCAAGTCTTTAATTGGAATAGAAAAAAAAATGAATTCAGCTAGTACAGATTTGTCAAGGGCAATTACAGGAGAATAAATGTACGAAAAAACCTAATTTATTTCAGAAAATGTTTTGTTCTAGTCAGCATGGTGTACCGGCTGCGAAGAATAAAAGCACATTATCTATTTGTGTTTGTCCCTGTGGCTTACTGAGCCGAGATGGCTCGGGTCCCCACAGCTGTGGTAGCCGATTCTGTTTCCCACTGATTATCATCCAATAACTTCATGACATCCTTTATAGAAACAAGGACAAATCCAACTAGGCAATAAAGGCTGTAATGAAATCTATTTTTTTCCTGCTAGACAATCTGTCTGGCAGGCTTTTCATTTTCAGAACCTGCTGACTGAAGCCAAAGTGTTTATGCGACAGCAAGTGTGTGCAAGTGTGTCATCTCACCTCTGAAGCCGAGATACTCCTCATTGACCTGGATCATGAATTCTCCATAAACATCTCGAAACACGCCGCTATACACCCAGTCAGACACAAACCTAATTGAAGCACATGAAAAACAGTGAGACTGACTGTCCCTGGAAAAAAGATCAATCGAGCAAATTCTGCATATCAATGAAGTAAAGTCCTTAGGTTATATTATTTTGTTTTGAAGAGACATTATCTGTATGGGAAGCGGACTGACTGACCGTGTATAGGGTTCACAACTGCTCTTCAACAGCGACAGCAGGACTGGATAGTTCTCGTTGCTGCAGTTATTCTGAGCTTCATTGTACAGGTAGGACAGCAGTTTAACACCCTGAGGAGAGCCACACGGCACTGAGCTGACATCCCATCTGATAGGCTAAACACAGCCATGATGGATGACATATTGCAGTTTGCAGATAAAAGAGCACTCACCACAGGGAAGGTAGCCTGGCCTGCACCCAAAGGCCCATCTACACAGCACAGTTCTGACAGGTACCTTAGATTAAAAGAACAGAGATTTTTTTGATCTGATTATATTTGCATCAAGGTCCTCTCTGTTGGGACACGACTACACCGTCAACTGGGTGAAGTTGGGGTTCAAAAGGGGGTGAAATTAAATACAAGAAACCAGCACAAAAGAAAGCATAAAAGCAAAACATGTTGGACCTCACCTCAGTTGGCGGCCCACTTTGCGGAAGAGGAAGCCAATCGTCAACAGGCTGAGGGTGGGTGGAGTACTAAGAACACAAGCCCTGTAGTAATGCAGATACTTCCGCAGACCACCTGTAAAAGCCTTAGAGAGAAATACAATACTTTAAAATTTTAATTGTCCATGCTGATGTGAAACTACTGAAATGGTCACTTTACCTTGCATGTAGATTGAAATATGTGTACAATCATATTTAACATATTTGTGCCTTTTGACTTTCTGTTCTGTATTACTGTAGAAACATGACAGTGCATTAAGGTGGAAAAGGACCCGCGGCCTCTATAAATATAAATGAAGGCCAGACCGATATGTCAGACAAATAAACAAGAGTGTATATATTTGATCCTTTTCTTAATTCAGGTTTAATATGTACATATATTTTGCTCTATATATGTTTTTTATTTCTAGTTATTTATAATTACAAAAAAAAATCTGTTTATGGTCCTGTTTATGTTAAGTTTATGGTAAGTTTATTGTTAAACCTTGCTTCAATTACATAGTTTTGTCATACGTGTTAACCACCTTTGAAGGATCATTGCAAACAAACGTGTGTTTATGCATACATTCTATACATTATATCCTGTATGAAGAATAACAGCTGATATATCAATATCAGATTTTTTTTAACTCCCTAATACTGGTAACAGCCCCAAAAATCCTGTATTGGTCAGGCCCTAATTATAAACGGCTTATATTTAAGGTAATGAAAAAATAGATATGCTTGTTTTCTTTAAAGAAAAAAAAAGTCTAAAGAAGAAGATAGAGAACATTTTTCCCCCCTTTTTTTTGTCCAAAAATGGTTCTTTTGTGAGTAAAGGTTGCAGACCCCTGCCCTAAATCTTATACACTGAACCTTTGAGGTGCCCTCCTGGTGTTTGATATTGTTGCCTATTTCCCACTGCCATTGGTCCTTGTGTATTAAAGGACCAGTGTGTAAGATTTAAGATCTATTGGCAGAATATTGCAAAAATGGGATATATCATATTCCTATCATTGTGTTTTCTCATTCTCCTGCATGCTTTGAAAGGGAGGGTGGGGGCAAGGGATATTCATTTGGCTACAATCTGCCACCTCAATGTTAGATGCCACTAAATCCGACACACTGGTCCTTTAACACTCTTTTCTTACACTCTCATATTTGTACATTTAGATTATTTATGTGTGAATAAATAATTCATGTGCATTTGTGTCTCAGTTGTCTCAAACTGCCCCTTGAGAGATGAATAAAGTATTTTGCACTGAATTGATGACCACAACAATGGTGACAACAACTGTGCCACACGGAACACGGGTGCAGAAGGGAGGGGTAAAATATGCAGCCTCGACACCATTAATGATGATTATGCAAACATACCTGAAACACTAGTCCTTTTTTGTCAGCACTCTGGAGAGAAAAGCGGCTAAGCCTCAAGTAGTAGGTCCCGTACTGAGCCAGCTCCCCCAAGAGACGAGACACACTCTCTGGAGAGGCTCCTGACACGCACACACCAGGCCTGACGTCAAACTGAACACTCTGGGAAGGAGATTACATATTTACAGATGGTGGAGACAATACAATGAGTAACTGTACAGTCTAATAACATCCAATAAAAAAGCCCTGCAGCAAAGGCCGTCTTTGTAAAGCTTATGATATTGAATTTTTGCTGCGGCTGTCCGAGAGTCACCTCCATGGTGATTTCTGAAGGTTTGAGGTGTTATTACATTAGACCGCAATACATAATCAGGTGTTTGTTATGTTGTCCTTCCCATAGTTGTTTTATGAGAACTGGATACAAAGTTCCTAGACAGGACTCTTCTGGGGGGACAGAAATAACACAGACAATATTTTGCAATCAAGCACAACACTACAACAAACCACAGCCTCAAAGATTACCTCTGAGTTTAATAATAACGGTCGCAGCAAAACTTTTGCAGAAGTTGCATCCGATCCAAGATTATTAAATTACAAAGACAAATTCCGAAAAACTTGTGAAGCTGTGCAAAATGTAAATAAAAACTGAATGCAATGATTTACAAATAGTTCAACCTATATTCAATTGAATACAGTACAAAGACAAGATATTTAATATTCAAACTAATAAACTTTATTGTTTTTTGTAAATATACACTCATTCTGATTCATTGGTGCCGGCAATATGTTCTAAAAAAGTTGGGACGGGAGCAAACTTACGACCTGTGATACATCAACTTTTAACAAACCTCCAGTAAGCATTTGAGAAATGAGGACACTAACTGTTCAAGTTTTTAAAGAAATTCTTTCCCATTCTTGCTTGATATATACGACTTCAGCGCTCTACAATCCATGGCCTCTGTTGTTGTATTTTGTGCTTCATTATGGACCACACATTTTCAATGGGAGACAGGTCTGGACTGCAGACAGGCCAATCAAGTCCCCAAACTCTTTCACTACAAAGCCACAAAGTTGTAAAACGTGCATTGGCATTGTCTGGCTGAAATGAGCAGGCACGTCCCTGAAAAAGACATTGTCTGGATGGCAGCATATGTTGCTCCAAAACCTGTATGTACCTTTCAGCATTAATCGGGCGTTCACAGATGTGACATTTACCCATGATGCCATGGGCTATAACACACCCCCATACCATCACAGATGCTGGCTTTTGAAGATAGTGCTGGTAACAATCTAGATAGTTATTTTCCTCTTTAGCCTAGAGGACACGACATCCATGATCTCAAAGAACAATCTGAAATGTCGACTTGTCAGGCCACAGGACACTGTGTGTGTCAGTCCATCTCAGACGAGCTCAGGTCCAGGGAATTATGCAGTGTTTCTGGATGTTGCTGATGTATGGCTTTCGCTCTGCATGATAGAGTCTTCACTTGAATTTGTAAATGCATTGACAAACTATGTTTACTGATAATGGTTTTCAAAAGTGTTCCATGTAGTCCATGTAGGATCCTGTCTGTTTTTTGGTTTTTGGCCTTGCCTCTTATGTGCAGAGATTTCTCTGGATTCCCTTTAGTGATATGAGAGATGTGAGATGGTAAAATCCCTAATTCTTTGCAAATGCATGTTGAGAAATGTTCTTTAAGTGTTGGACTATTTAACCTCACAGTTTTTCACAAAAGTGGCGAATCTTGCTCCATCCTTGCTTGTGAATAACTGAGCTTTTCAAGAATGCCCCCTTTCTTACCCAATCATGATACTATTACCTGCTAATTAACCCATTTACCTGTGAAATGTTCCAAACAGGTGTTTTTTGAACTTTCTCAGTCTTCTGTTGTCCCTGTTCCAACTTCTTTAAATGTGTTGCAGGCATCAAATTCAGAATTAATGCATATTTACAAAAAACAATAAAGTGAATCGGTTTGCTCATTAAATATCTGATTTTTGTATTGTATTCAATTGAATACAATTCAGAAATTATTTGCAAATCATAATATTCTGTTTTTATTCGGGTTTTACATGGCATCCCAACTTTTTTGGCGTTGAAGTTTATACATTAGAATATACAGGTGTTCATGGTATTGTGTCCACCTCTTGTACCAGCCTGCATGTTAATGATAAAGTCTGCTACGGAGAGAGAATATATGGTGCTGAGGGGCTAAACTAGACAGGATTCAATTTACTTTGTAAATAACTATAATCTTCTAGAAATATAAAAAGTTAATGGGGAACAATAAAGCAACAGAAGAGCTATCCCGAGGTTTCTGCCTTCTGTGTTAGGAATAGCTTCATTTCTTTTATTTTTTCTCACCATTTAATGCATGTTATCAGACAAGTGACTTGAATATGTGCTTGAAAGTGTCACTGTCATTTTTTTCTCTTTGTAGTTTTGAGGCAATATGCTTTTATTAGTCAATTGGGTTTATTTATATCACACATGGAGAGATTATCCATTGATTCTGCTCCCTGAATCTCTTCTCTACGTTTTATTCATAGTCGTTTGCTGTCACAGTGCTTTTATCACTTCATTCACTTTTATCCCTTCAGGCTTGCTAAAACAACAGATCAATTGCATTTTATTGCATTTAAGGGACTGATAAATAAAGGTGATGAAACGCACCTGGTTCAGAGGGAAGGTTGAGGATGCCACTCCGATCAAGACATTGAGGAGGTCTGACACCAGTTGTTTCTGAGAGTCCAGGGGCAGCGGGATGAGAGGTGAGGGTGTGCTCGTGCTGACCACCCTCATCTCTCCCTCCCATAGACGATAGAGTTGGTCAAAGGCCTCCCTGCCTCCCTCTGTTAAATAGAGGGACTCCCTTTTTCCTGGAGGGCTAGTAGGAAAAATAACAGTTAATTTGATGTTGTCTTCCAGAGAGGGAGAGCCAAACTGAAAGTATTAGTGGAGCTCTCTAATACACTCTCAACTTTTTAGTTTATCCTCTGTTACTTTCTAAACTAACTTCTTTTGCTTTGTTTTATTTGCCTTAGTTTTGTCACATTACACACCATAGTTACTAATTACTGAGAAATGTTCTCCCCAACATCTTTGATAATTTATTAATCAAAAGTCACTTGTCACACATGCCAAACATGTAACTAGGGCTGCACAATTCATCGGAATATTATCGAAATCACAAAATAGCTGTGCATGATATCAAAATCTCAGAACCCTGCAGTCTTTTGATTAAGGAAAAATGTGTGACAAAACAGCATTACAATTAAGTACTGTAGTGCTGCCGAGATGCCCTGGCCTAGAAATCTTGTTCTTCAGATGTAAGAAAACACGTCACCTCGATTTTGATAGTTTTTCTCTCAGTGAAATTGAAAATTATGTTGCAAAAATAATCATTCCCACTCATATCGCAATTTCAGTCAAAATAATCGCAATGACTTTCTTTTCTTTCTTTTTTTTTATCATATTGTGCTGCCCTATTTAACTCTAATTTTGGACATCTGGTCAGACAAAACAAACAAGTTGAACACTTCACTTCACTTTGGGTATTTTTTGCCATTTTTCATATTTGACATCGTACAGACTTAATGATCAATCAGTTAATTGTAAATAACTGACCAGTTAATGAATCACGAAAATAATTGGTAGTTGCAGCCTCTACCACTTCCAAGTCTGAGTCAAGCAATAATAAATGTGTTTTGAGTCTGTCACACCACAGAAAAATGTGTTATTCACCACCCAGCCAAATTTGAATGATTAAAAAAATAAGATTGCCAAGTATATAAAATTAGGCTTCAAAATCATGAAAAAATGAGCAGTTTCCTCTGCCCTGTAACACTGGGGGCATGTCTGCTCACTGTCTCAAGTGTCAAATACCACCACGACCTGAAAAATGGATGCTCCGTCTAGCAGCTTTATTGGACTTGACATGTTTGAGCCACCGGTGCCAGAATCCGATTCTGAGCCAGAGGACCTATCCAAGAATCAACTCTTTCCTTTCAATCTGGAACAGAATGGTAATTTTTTTTTCTTTGGCGTCAGGTTAAAAGAATTGGTCTTCTCATCACTTGGACTGCTTATGGGATCTTGCTTTTAGGGGACGTACTGCTCCAGACTGCCATCAAAGCATGAATTAGGACTGCCTAAAAATTCCTGAAGACAAAAACTGTTTAACAGTCTAACTCAACAATTCACTACTACATAGTTCTCAACTTTCTCACGTTTTCAGCAACTATTTTCTAACATGTATAATGTGTTTGGAGGAAAATCTCTGAATTTCCATTGAACAGACTTTAACGGATTTTATTCATTAACTGTTTTTTTGATTGGTTACATATAGGGAAATTTGATAAGTTCATGATCAAACTGTTAAGAGACTGACGTGTCACTTACCAGCCAACAGACTCCCAGCAGCGGCGCCTTCCAGGCTCAAACGTGCGGAGAGCTTCCCATATATCAATATCTGGAACGGGGCTGGGCTCTGATTGAGAGTCTGGGGTCAGGTTGGATGCTGACTGGAAGCCCTCATCCTCAGACTGATCTAAACTGGAAGGGACCTGCACAGACAATAAGTAAGCCTAATGATACTGTTGCATGACATTGCAGTTTAAACCTAAATCAAACAAAATATGAACAGCTGGGATGTTAAAATGAACTCAAAACAACTCAAATTAAACATGCATTAGCTTTGTGTAAGAGACTAAAACAGTCTCATACCCTTATAGCCAGCCCAGTGACATCTATATTACTGGGAACAGGAGGCAGGTCCAGTCTTATGTCCAAGTCTGAGGTGCGAGTATGCTGCAGGGCTCCAAATAGCGTCAGCCTAGTCTCCCTCTCAAATCTTTCTTCCGTTTCCATTTTAGTCCTCAGAGCCAGCAGTCCTGTGCCTGGAGGAGCATCCATCAACCTCTGAGTTCCACACAAACTCTCCAAAGTGCCCCATTCTTCCCCACACACTAGACCCCATGCCCGAGCCTCCAGCCTCTGCAGCTCCTCGCTCTGGTAGCCCCAGGGTCGAGGCCTCCGCAGCACGGGCCTCTCTCGTCTCATGTAATCCCTGCTGAAAGAGGTCGGAGGAGGAGGTGCCGAGCCAGCTAGGTGCACCAGGAGCTCGAGGACGGCGTCTACTTCCTTCAGGCCAGAGGATGTTCCCTCTGGCAGCCTCTCCAGCTGCTCCTCGATCCTCTCTGCTTCCTCTCGGCACCCTGCCACCCGCAAGTCGAAACATATCATCAGGACTTTGTTTCTTGGTGGTGTATTAGCTGTGGCACTTGGTCCCGAGGCAGACCCTTTGGTGCCATCTTGAAATAACTTGGACAGTAGGGCACCGTAGGCACACTTCTTAAGAGCTCTGCGGAATCCCTCTCTTGAGACTCCTCCCAGGGCTCGGCGTTTCCATGATATCCCAGACAGGCTGCAGTCACACAGGGCACCCAGCAGCTCAGTGATGCTGCTGCTGTTGCAGCTGGGCTTCATGAGGTTGTTAGGGCTCGAGTACATGGTGGCACAGTTGCCTCAGCCTGTATGAGTAAAACAAAATGGAGTTATAGTAGTATAGTATAGTTCTCTCTGTTTTATTTTAACAAAAAACTAGGAAATCAAAGATTTCCATAAACACTGGCTGCCAGCCAAACCACTTACTTCTCATGTAAGTCCAGCTGGCTTTATGAGGCTATTAAATCAATTGTTGATTCTAATAAAATAGGTTTGATTAACAAGTTCTGATTTGCTATGCTGTACATTTTACGACCAGGAGCCTCTGCTTTCAGCATGATGACAGAAAAACATGCCTGTCTCTGTCTGTCCATTTTCAGTCCTGCTCTCACAGGCTCAATATGAATGTGTGTGTGAGCACACTCAGTTGAAAGGTTGTGAAAGAAATACATTGAGTGCACTGACAGCAGGGGACATCCTCATGAGACAAGGTAGTCTGGACAACACAAAAGTAGCAAAAAAATGACAACTGCACAATAAGAATTAAAAGTCCTCTGAAAACAGGGTAGTATTCTTCATATATGTACCACACACGTTTATGGGCTCAGCTCAGTAAATGGTAAATTAATTTAAACTGAGTTCTTTACAGTAGAGACATTTCTAAAACACATTGCAAACAAACACTAAAACAGTCTTAGTAAAAGGCTGTCATATGGGTGAAATGTAGACTACACCTCAATCTTACACTGTAATTTTACAGTTTAGAATGTCCTGCAACGCTTGTAAATTTTTTTTTTTTTTTTTTGCCATTGACCAATTATAAAAAACGATACCACATGCATCAAATCATATTTGAAAAAATAAAATATAATATAGTGGAACTTCATACATGAGCAAATATATACAAATATATATATTTTGACTTGCATCATCATACATCATACATTTGGTCCATGGTTTATATTTTGGTTAACCTGTCACTGAATTATTTTGTCTTACTTGGTGTGTAATAAAGTGAACATAATTAAATTATACCTGCTTAGACAGCTATTTACAGACTGTGTGAGCTAAAGTACACTAGAGCCCTGACTCTTCTTTACAATAATTCAGTGTAATAAGTGTAAATGCAATAGTGGCATTAGAATTTGCCACCAAATGTGGGCTTTTGTGGCCAAAACATTTCCCCTAGCTTGCTACTCTCTATGATTATAGAAGAACCTTGGATATACAGTTCAAGACTGCCAGTATAATTATTATAAATGTTTAGCTAGATTTTAGGCAGCGATAGAGATCGGACATGCTTACAGTCCAGCCAAAATTTATACGACAGACTTCTCCTTTTACCAATACAAAACATACAAAACAAGTAAACTACACAGTAAATAAATTGCTCCAGAGCTAGCTAACGGTGAGTAGCTAAGCCAACATTTAGCTATATTAGCGTGTACTATTGTAACGTTATACAAATCTGCGCATTAACTTGCCCACTTCTGTTCTGAATGATGCCTCTTGAAATTATTTACCCTCTCGAGATGTTATCTTTTCCGTCGATTCAGACAGCTTCAATCTTGCATACACCCCAAGTGACTCGTTGATGTGCATGCTAACGCTTGTTATTAGCAAGCCCCTACGGTTCAACTGCCTGCTGTCCTGCTTTGCTTGTGTGCCAAGTCTGTGGAACCCAGTAGGTGGGTCCTCTACACAGCTCCAAACCGTCTTTATTATTCAGCGGTTTCTTGTTCCATCATTTTAGTGCCAATAAAGATGCTATGATACTGTTTTCGCTAGCTAATTGCTAGCTAGTGGCTTCATTCATCTTCCATCATATACCGCGGGACTACAACAAATTACAGCCCGCCCCTTTTGAATGTGATTGGACAAGAGACTGTTCAGCCTCTGGTGATTGGCCAAGAATGTAGCACAGGATACGCTGATTGGTCAGTTATTGTACTCAATCATATGATGGGAAAACTGTCATTTGTCACCGCGCTTTGCTGCATTCAGGTGTTACGGGAAAAATGTGAGTTCCACTCATTTACTATTTGTGCCAGTTTGTACGAACGTCAAAGAGAAAACACTGCATATATACGGATGTAATTGATTCCAAATTACATCTAGAAATAATATTTTTAACGTTTTGTGAGCATTACTCTTAAAGTGCCACACCAGGACAATAATTACAGGACATTTGTGGTATACGCTGCTCGTTTTGGAAATATAAAATTAAATTGATCACTCTTTAAGTGATTATTTGTGAGCTGCGAGTAGGCAAAATAATCAGCAGATATAACCAAAAATTACAGTCACTCATTTAAAGTGGGTGAATTACTTGACATTGCTCTTAACGTTTGATCTCCCATGTTATTGAATGCATCAGAAGAATATCGAGAGAAGCGCCGTAGAAATTCATGGACACACCTGCTGTTTACTTAGGCTAATTAAGGTAAGCGTTACATTCATAGGACAAACACATGTTAAGACTGTTTCATGTTGCTGTAGAGGCTAATACACACCTGCTCGTAGAATATGGTCTCCACTGCTCCGTTGATTACTTATCACTCATGCAGTGTCCAACTGGGCTTTGCGTATTTACGCACTGGTTTGAGTCGTTAAATTAAAGAATAGTTCGACATTTTTAAGTCCCCTCTGAAACAATGTGTATATGCCCCTGTGAATGTTGAAAGTCATATGAGTTGCTGCATATGCCCCTCCTGTCCATGCTGGTTTTTCCTTCTAATCTGATGTAAGTAATGAGGGACAAAATCCATAGTCCTTGCTCTGTACAAAAATGCACATCAAAGTCTAGCAGTTAAAATGAGGCATCAAATCAAGTGTTGAGTCAGTCATATCAAAGGAGAATGTTTCAAAGCTCAGTGGATTTTTCTACTATATCTTACACTGGAATTGCGTAAGGAAGAGATCTCTTCAGGGCCTGTATGGACAAGAGGAATTGTTACAGAAACTATTACTGTTTCAATGCACCTTTGCAAATGAGGTGTTGTTTGAAGGCAGACTCGAAAAAGTTTGAACCTGTCCCTTAATCATATCTCACTGTGGCAAAAAAGATCTAACACATATAAGCTCAACCTGCTGTGAAAGTGTTTGGGGTTTAGGGTGTTCTCTGGATGTGTGATATGTTCCAAACACCATTTCCTTTGGGGTAACAAAAGTTATTATGAGGAGTGTGGTTACAGTGGTAGAAGTGTGCTTGTGAAGAAGTGAAGAAATGTATAAGACAATTTGTCTTTAAAATGAAATAAGTTACTAAAACACTCTCACATCTTCCTTCGACTTCAAACCTTAAGATACACTCGAGCATTTTTACTGCCACTTGTAAGGCTGTTAGAAAATATCGACGCACTTGAGTATCATGATATTATGTTTTGTGACACAGTATCGATTCGCAAAAACACTGTATCGTGATATCGGGATACATGCAAAAATTCCTGGCAGTGGTTCATTTTGTTTTGCGTTTAAACTCCCGACCAATCAAATTGCTTCAGTATCATGAAGAATCTAAAAATGACTCTACCAACTCAAATGTCCATATTTAAAATCCTGGGAATGAGATTCAACAATAAACTATGTTCCCGGTGCGTTCACAAACAGCTCGGACAAATCTCTACCTACAGTGTACTGTAAATTGTGTGTGGTAAGTTTATGTGTTTGTCTGTATTTATGCTTGATCTCAGTGATTCTACATATTAAAATAAACTAGTAAACTAAAGGAATTAGGCAGTAGATTAATAGTAGAGACATTTTTTATTGGACTACAAGTTACTATAGCTGTAGCCACTGTGTACAGATATACTGTGTTCCAAACCACTATAATCACTACACGCAGACAGGATTCTCTATCATTTTAATATTTGGTGTTCTGTATTTCTGCTTCTCCCAGAGAACAGTTTTCTTCAGACAAATCGGCCAGCTCGCTCTCCACCCAGCCCATTAAACCCAGCTGTTAAGAGAGAGACTGCAGCTGATTTAACCGTCTGCTGATAAAGTCTGGGTCGCTCCAGCCTACAGAACTTTAAATTCAAACCACTCTAAAAATCATGTACTTCTAAGTCTGTTAAAATGCGCGCTACCCTGACAGGATAGTTTAATTTGCTCTCGGGTGATCGCTGAGCTTTAGCGAGCCCCAGAATCAGTTGTTGTTGGGTTTTAAATTATTCATCAGAACAACTGTTTAAAATGACACCGCACCGTCATTGTTTTTTATTTTCACCAAGTTCTCCTCCTCCTCCTCCCCTAAGGCAGAGGAAATCAAAGCCAAATCTCATTAGAACGTTTGAAACATGTGGAAGTGAAACACAACCTGCTGGTAAACACAACCATCTCCTGCTGAAGGAGAGGCTGGCTGCTGTGTGTGAAGTGTCCCAGGCAGGAGAACAGAAGCCAAGCAACATGCAGATTTTAACCCAATTTCTTGTAAGAGACCTTGCAAAGAAGCAGTCTGTTAGTGCGAAGTATTATTGATTTGTAGACATTGAATGGCATGGATATTTAGAAATATTATTACAAGTGTATTGGTATACTGTTGACCCTAAAATGATGTAACTGCATCTCTTAATAAATCACCCACTCTTGAGAACTAGAATAAATCATGTCCTAAGAAAAAAACTAAAAAATATTCATATGAACGTTCTAATTCCAATTTCTATTATATTTTGCAATTTTTTCCTTCTGTAAATGTTTTCTTTAAGGATTTACATATATGAAATATAAGTAATTTATGAAATGTTTTGGTTTGCTTTAAACACCCCCTCCAGTGAAAAACACATTATTAACCTTGTCAACATGTCCATGTGGTGTTTTTTATTCTGTTACAAGACATATCAGGAGCAAAATAAGCAGTAAACACCATCTTTGAGTATTTATTTCTTGCTTTGAAACTGCAGAGAGCAAGGAAAGTCTCAAAAATCAGATTCATTCAGGTTGGGTCAGTGACCTCATAAACCTAGGAAGCCAATCCTGTTAGTTGAGACGGTGGCACTATACAAATCATAGCAGCGATGCCCAGCCCGCAGGAGAAGCCAGATGTAGCTTGTTACCCTTATCAGCTAACAAAACACAGGAGAAGCCAGGTGCAGCTACTTAGGGTGTGTGGAGAAGATGGGGCCTATTTGCATATTCATGACTCCTTGAGTATTAAATGAAGGCAATGTGTAGAGCTCGATGCAACCTGTTTTAACAGGGTATTTGAACTTTTTTAGCAAAAAAAACACAGGCACAATTAATTACTTCTTGCAGAGCGTTTTCTATCGTTTAAAACATGACTGGAGGTGGACTTTAATTTTTTAACTTCTTAACTTTCTCTGCACCAGAAAACACACTTGCCCCACACAACAATTCAACCAATTTAAAAATGTGTTAAAAGCCTTCTAAAACTGACAATATCTACTGATGACTTAGGTGAGAAATGTACCACATTTGTATTTAAATTATTTTTTTCATGAAAATGTTTGCACTCTAAAGTTGTGTCTCAGATATCTATCAACCCTCAGATTTGTACAAAAACATGATTTTAATATGGCGTAAAAAGGTGCAGCTATACCTTAAGTTCTCCTGACTCACTTCCTAGTTTAAAAAATGCAGCAATACTGCTAAAACACTCAAAACTCTTTATTTTTTAACAAGTTCATTAAACAATATTGATATCAGATGTGTCTCAACCATAACATGTCAGCTCCATAGCCCTTCTAAATCAAAGCTAAATAAGATTAAAGGTTTTAAAGTGCGTATTTTGATTAGCTCTTGGCAACACAAAAAAGCCGCTCACTATGACTGAGCTGTGAAATGAAAAAAAATAACATTTTGTCAAGATTTTCCATCTGACAGAGTTGATGTCTGCATTCAATAAAAAATGTAATCAATAGGAGGTTGGCCCATTACAAGCTTTAATAGCCAAGAGTTTGATCTTTTGAAATGTAAAATTTTCCCAGAATAATTGAAGAGTAAAAATCAAAACCCCCACAAAATACGATTTCATCCCAATCCTCAAGAATGAGTGAACTACTTTGATTGTGCAATATCATTGATTTCTAGAGACTGTAGGGCAGGGTTATTTGGGAATCTCATCCCAAGTGCACTGCACAGCAAATAATTTTGACTCCAAAGTGATGTAACTGCATGCCTTAATAGAAATATAAAGTACAGTATCGCCTTTGATTTTCCACCAGTGATCAGGGATAGTGTAGAAGATGCAGTGCTTGCGATAATCAAGTGTAATCACTCCTGCGTTGGCAGCAGCCCTTGAAGTTGCTCTATCTGTTGCTGCATCAATGATCTACTCAGTTAGAAGATGGCCTGCGCAGGCCTCTGGTCTGTCTTTGATATCCCCACCCCTGCGTCGGGGTTTGTTAAGCAGTAAGATGAGGCAATTTTGCCTTTCATCTTTCTTTTTTCCAATTTCATTCTTAGCTGTCAGTACTTAATTAATGTTTTCGCAGCAATTTTTCAACCTTCACTGCCGATGACAGATATGCTGCGCGGCTATTTACATTATCAACTCGTTTCATGAAGCCAGACCTTGGCTTCCAGTTTGTATTCTGAGGCGTGTGACAGGAACCTGATGTGGCATTTGGGGGGAAAAGCATCAGCGATCATAGGGTGCGCTGCACATGAGGACTGATGCTATCAAGAAAGTCGTTTGGGGTTATAATGTGTGCTTGAATATCTGAGGAAAACTGTCATGTTCGAGCACTTGGCCTTCGTAAAGTGATTGGTTGGTTTGAATAAGAGATAATTTTCATAAATTCACTCATTTCTCCTGCCTGTGTGTGAGCTCTTCAGTGAATGTAAGGGTAATGTAATGAGCTGTATAAATATAAAGGCTTAGAGCAAAGATTCAGCTCACTTCAACAAGAAATTGGCTACCTGTGGCAAGTGTTACTCCATCACCCAAGGTGATTGTAACTCATGCAATATGCATGGGAAGTGAGTGTTCAATTGAAGCAAATCAATATTCTAAAAGTGAAAGAAACACAGCAGATATGAAGGGCGTATATGTCTCTGAGTTTATTCACGGAGGAGTGTATGATGAAACCTGTGGGTAACTGCTCCGTCCACACACAACTTTGTAAAATTAAGTTCATCCAGTACAACCAGATCAGGTACAAGATCGAGAATCTTCTGAGCTGCCTTGGATGGGGGGAGGAAAAAACGTTGGCTTCCATTAATGGTCCTGTACTGAAAATGGAGTGTCCCAGTTTCTTTTATCATTACAGCACATTCACAAGTTTCAAAATGGAAAAAAGTCTCGACAACTGCACAAACAGTTTTTTTTCTCTTTTGTGTTTTTTTGTCCCAGGACTCAATGCATAGGATTATACAGTTAGAATACAGTATTTCAACATGTTTTACAAAGATTTATATGGTATAGGAAACAAGAAATAAAAATAATAACTGCACAGCAGTAAGAAAAGTCATTTGTCGAGTATAGATAGTCATTTATCGTACACACTGTGGAATAGCTTAGAAACACAGGGCAAAAAAAAAAAATATGAACACAGTTGGAACAATTTTGCGCTATATTCAATCTACATAAGGATACCCTTTTGATTTCAGACTAATTGAGGAATGCCAGACATTTTCAAGGGAAACCCAAATCACATTGGCCACTGTTTTACATTTATTCATTTTGGCCTTATGCCTTAGCCACCAAAGTCCTACTAAGCACACGCCACAGACACCCAAAGGAAATGCACACATCAAAAACTGCAATCATAAAAAGAAATCATACTGAAATGTCTTCAGCCTATTGGCACGCAAATGGCTGCAGCAGGGCATCTAGCATTTTAGACAGCACACATAATATCACAAGTCCAAATACATTGCTGTGTCTATAGCACTATCATCATCATATTCACCTAGGTTACCAATAGAATAATTTAGAAACAATATATATGTATCATCCTATTTAGTAAGGCACATTTTTGGTTAAAGAAAGGCTCTGAAAGAAGCTTCTTGCATCAACTCTGTCAGTGAGAGAGGAGTCAGCAGTAAACAACAGCGGAGACAAGGATGGAGTCTGCAGTCGGCATGCAATTAAGATCAAAAGCCTCCCCTGCTGATTCCATTATACAGAGTGCCACTCTGCGCTGTGCTGAGTGGGCAGTGCCAAGTGCTGTTGGTCGGGATGCCAGGGTGCCATGCTGAGACGGCAGGCAGGCAGGCAGGCTCGAGGTCTGTGCAAACCTCTCTCTAGCCAAGGCAGGAATCGTTAACATTCTGGGGTCTCTAGAGCTCGTTATGCTCCGTCAACTACACATGTCCGTGATCAGATACAGGGAGCACAATTAAATCATCTGTCGACAGCGAAAACCTATAATTTAGGGATGAAACGTGGCGGCGTTTAATGGCCCAAGAAATATCAAAACCCTCATTCCTACCCTGTCGACACCTCGGCTCTGATACTGACATATCAACATTTCAATTACTGTAACAATTATGTACATGATTGATCCTGACCTCACCAACATCATACAAAGGCTAAAACCACTGTAATTTGTTCAAAACATACCACTTAAAGTACCAACTGCATCTCTGGCAGGTAATTAACATCAGCAGTAGGCTATTTCATAGCTTTAGAGGCAGAACTGCGCGATGATTATTTGGAACATTACAAGGATAATACTAAAAAAAAATGGCACTAAAAATCATGAACACTAAAGATGCATGAATCTGTTTGGAGATTTCTCTAACATATTGCTGAATTGCTACTGTATGTGAATACATTTAGTGAGCTAATGCAACTGTCGATAGTGGCTCATGGTATTCTGATATTATTGCAGGGCTAATATGAGTGACATGGCTCCATGGCAGAATAAAGTTGCTTCTTGCTGACACAAAAAAAAGTTTTATAACAAAAAGAACAATATCTGGATACAGTCGTTAACTGAAATGACTTTTTAAAAACTTTTTGAAACGTCCTCCTGTGCTTTAGTTGAAGTGGAATGTATCATGGCACTGTACAATAAAGGGAGACAGACTGTGCTATTATCGACTTCCACAAGCACAAATGGCAATCCAGCTTGAAGCAAATCTGAGTCAAAAGCAAATTCAAAGGGAACCATTCACCCCAAAATCTAAAATACATGTTTCTTCTTACCTGTAGTGCTATTTATCAATCTAAATTTGTTAGGTGTGAGTTGCAGAGTTTTGGAGATATCGGCTGTAGAGATGTCTGCCTCCTCACCGATATAATTTCACAAATTACATTTGAAAAATTCCAAACCAGTATCCACAGATCATGACCCTGTTACTTAAGACAATCCATAGACCTTGTTGTGAGCAGTTTCATGTAGAAACTACTCTCTTTGTATTAGAAAAAAAGTAGTTCCGATAGATTCTCGGCTTGTAGTGCTTTGAGCACCACAAGTCGAGTGCCACTGAGTCCCATTATACTAGAGAGAAGGCAGACATCTCTACAGTTGATATCTCTGCAGCTCACACCAAAAAAAAACAAACATATAGATGGATAAACAGCATTAAAGGCCTGGGGTAAAATATGCATTTTTGTTTTTGGCGCGAACTGTCTCTTTAACTCAAACGTTTTCTGAAACTACTGGCAACCTGTCATTCATATGAGCCTGTACATTGCTAGATTAACCAGTGTCCTTGCGAGGACCCTTTGGTCTCTGTCAAAAAGCTCAGTGAGAGCACAGGCTCCAGTGTGTCACTGGGTTATGGGGGATTAAAATGACAGAAAGCAGGCGTCCCTTCGCCCTCACGCCTGACAGTAGGCATCCTGTGTGTGCACACACATTCCCACGCACTCACACACACGCTCAAGTTCAGCAACGCACGCTCTTGTTCACATGTTGTACTTCACACAGACATCTAACGCACACACAGGCTAATAAAAACACTATCCGCACCACAAGGTGATCCATTTAAAAAGATAATTTTTTTTCCTTATAAAGCTTTCCGCATAAAGACTGCACAATAAAAAAAATATATAATACAATTCTTAAAACCTTTTCTACACAGAAAGAAATTGAACATCTGATTATCTCCTGTGCCAGTGCTCCAAGAGGGGCTTAATTCTCAGAGAGAGAGAGAGGTCTACCATACCGCACTGCATTGTGGGAGCAATATTCAGTGAAGCATGAGTGAGCGCACAGACCTTTAAGGTTTGGCAAGTGAGCTTTAAGGCGTACCTATGACAGTGTAACCCATCATTTTCTTCCCCTTTTTGCTCTCCATCTGCATTTCATTAGTCCCTGTTACTCTACAGAACAGAAAATTGTCCTAGGGCCAAGTCGTAGAACATATTTGCCCACATGAGTCCCTTCTCACCTTTCCTTATTTCCATGTTTTATTCTCTTAAAGAAGAAATAAGCCCCTGTAGTCACTGGCAGTATCCTACCATCCCCTCCCTCCCGCCCTCCCTCCACTCGGTGGGTTAGAGATCAGTCACTTTGTTTTCCAGGGCGGCTGCTATCTGCTGGAGCCGCAGGGTCAGCTGTTTACTCTGGGCAGCTGGGTCCTCGTCTAGGGACGCGATGATCTGAAAGAGGGATGGATGGTAGGAAGGACATAAATGGAGGAGAATGGGGGAGAAGTCAGAAATAATAAGCGAAGAATTGGGCGGCAGAGGGCAAAAGAGGAATGTCGGAAAAGCGAAGAAACAAGGACAGGGGAGACAGAGAGAGAATGAGCACAGGACAAAGAGGAAGAAAAAAAGGGCGGGGAGTGGGAGGAGAGGATGGTGTTATTTGACATCAACAGTCACGTCATATAAGCTGTTATTGTTTGTGAACCCCACTTAGGGGAGACTGACAGCCCCATTTGTTTATCCAACTTGTTCATTAGGTTTTGTTTATCCCCTTTTCGTGACCTCAAGTGGCAATGCACAATGGACGCTTAAAAATCAATTCCCAGAGCAATTTTCCAATTCACATCCCACAGAAATGCTTTCAATTAAAATTTCATACAATCACTCTTCTGGCATATCAAGAGTGAAGAGAGAAAAAAGGAAAAGCAATAATATAGTGGGCAGTAGTGCATTCAGTGGAATAGCCTCCTTTGGGTGCGATAGGAAAGAGAAGGGCCTCTTACCCCATCATAGTATTTGCTGGCGTACTGGTAAAGCTGATGGAGAGCCACTTGTGTGTTCAGTTTGTCTGTGTGAGACTGGAGAACATAAAGAACAATTTAAAGGTTAAAGACAAAATGTAACTAAAACCATAGGCAGAGAGTTGAATGAGCAATTGACAGTACTACTTTTTCAGAAAAGGCAAAGAGACATGCTTTTATGATGAAACATCAGGCATTAAAGTTATAATCCATAAGATTTTCATGAAATAAAACCTTGTTTTTACACTATTTATGTTCAGGATTTTTTTTCAGCAACAGCCATTCAGTGTATTTACATTCAGAACCTCACCTCTCTATATAGTAGTTTTCATTTAGTGGCGGAGTCCGCCATCCCTGCACTTAATGTAAATTGCCTACCTGTGCACAAGGGATTAACAGGAAACTAGACGTGCATTTTATAATCCAGTGCTACTGTTCGCTCTCCTACATCTATACCAGACTTCTGAATACTCAGAATATCCAACAGCATCAGCTGGTAAATTTGGCTTTTATTGTTAAATGGTCTCAGGAAATACAATGTCGGTATCGTTACAGGGAGCACTGAAACAACAATGATGAGCCACACAGCAATAACTACGTAATCATCCTTTTTTTTTAACCCACAGCCACTGCAGAGGACCCACAGCCCCAGCACATGGGGCACACGCTCCACCAACTGAGCTACCCGGTCACCAAGTATTCATCCAAATTTAACACAATTTTTTATGCTAACTTAGCGATAGAGAATGCAAATTAATTCACATTTCTATTTACAATTACTACTGAATATTAGCATTTGGTTTATTGTGATATATAGTTGTGGAGGTAATCCTCAAGTCGGGGGCCATTAATCACTCTAAAAGTAAAGGGTAAAACAAGATTTCATCTCTTCAGCTGACATTGAAGTCACATGCTTCAAGTATGTCATTATTTATTTGGTAAGTCTGTTTACATTGCAAATTATGGCACGGAAATTGAAAATGTGCAAAAACTGACACCCGACCCCGACCTCCTCAGCAAGGTAAGTGACTCCAGTTAGTGTGTGCCGTTACTGTGTGGGAAACTACTCGACTTAAGCCATGATGGAAAAGGGACAATTGTTGACGATCTACAACAAGTTGATTTGGCTGCACTGTGAACAGATACACTTGTTGCTTTTCTGCTGCATTTCTGACGAAGCAACTGTTTGCTGTAGTGTCGACTAATCACAGGTGTTGCAAAAATCCACCGGGACTGAAATCTGTATGGATTATTACTTTAATAGCAGAGTGATCTAAGTGACACAGAAAAGTAACAGCTGCGTTTCTCACCCGTGACACCTCTGCCAGATGAGTGTTCATGTCCTGGTCACTGACGGGTACCATCTGCCTGATGCCCTTGTAGTAACTACACACACAGACACACACACACACACACACAGAGAGAGACAAGAAGTGGTTATGTAATGTTTTTGACAAATCTTCTACAAGAACCGTTTCAAACTGAGATAGAAAGAATCTTGTAAAGTGCTGACAGGACTTACTCGTCCACCATCTTCTTGTAGGTAGAGATCTCCTTTGCATAGAGTAGTTTGTTACTTGGAGAGTCCTAGAGACAAAAAGTGGACACAGCGGTCAAAACAATGACACTTCAGATTGACTGACCTCCGACATTCCTCTTCCTGCTCAATTTTATTTCCCATGTAATCCACTTTGCTCTAATCTTCTTTATCTTTTCTCCAATCTTCCCTCTTACTCTTTCACCTCACGCCTCCTTCCCGTTTCCACTCACCCGGCTGAGTTTGTGCTCGCTCTTGGTGCAGGCGTCCATGAAGGTCTGGGCGATGACGGAGAGCGAGGCGTCCACCACTTCGGACACGTGGACGTCGAAGGTGAAGTGGGGATTCTTGAGGATGTTTACCCAGAACCGCAGAGGAAGGCTGCGTGGGGAAAAAGGGTGAGAAATCATCGTGGATATTATTATTGCTTCAGAATCAGGGGAAGAATCTCATCAACCACATTAAATATATGAATTCATTTGAGTCAGGTAGGCATTTCATGTGTGAGAGCACTTGCCTGAGGTGCAATTGAGTGCGGTACACGATAATAACAGGGATGGAGAGAAGCCTTTCTTGTAGGTGTCAGTTTATTCAGAGCAGTACCCTCGACTGTCACTTATTATTACTATTTTATATGATACTGACCTCTCAGAGGATCATTGCTGTTCAAAGAAAATTAAATGAAAAAGAGAAACCTCAGAGGACTCTTTTCTTTATATCAGATGACAC